>JAJONR010003310.1:0-58577 GCA_029582245.1 Solanum etuberosum | reverse complement strand
TCAATTATCCAAGGCTGTTTATGTCTCTAGCATGACCACTTGATGAAATCTGGAGGGAAGTGGGGTAAATGGCCGATACTACTGGAAGGATTCCTCTTAAAAAAGGAAATTTTTTTCAGTTGAGTCAAAAAGCTGGTAGCTTAGGTTGGATCTTAGCCTAAATTCGTTCGTTCCCTGTTGAATGATCGAGTAGCTTTGACTTCACCTTTAATCGAGATTTAGAAAGGGCCTGCTCTTCTCTCTTTTCTCTATTGAACTATGGAAAGCCTGTTGACAGACATAAGAAGTGGGATTCAGAATAGGGGAAGAGCAGCTCTACTCATACTTCAAATTTGAACTTTTTGGTATTTTCTGTTTCTTCGGATGATATGATGGGTCAATCATTTGCTTCATTGGTTCGGTTTATGGATGAGTGCTCTTGGAGTAGTCGGTCTAGCTCTGAACCTACGTGCCTATGACTTCGTTTCTCAGGAAATTCGCGCAGCGGAAGATCCTGAATTTGAGACTTTCTACACCAAAAATATTCTCTTAAACGAAGGTATTCGCGCTTGGATGGCGGCTCAAGATCAGCCTCATGAAAACCTTATATTCCCTGAGGAGGTTCTACCACGTAGAAACACTCTTTAATGGAACTTTTTCCATTTTTTTTTCAGATCGTGTGAAAGTTGATCCAAAAAGCGGAGTTCTCTCTGGTCTTTTACTAATTTGCACTGCTTTGGGCCCAAGAAGCGAAGGGAATGAGCTCGGCTGCTTCTCCTCCACACTTCTTTTTCTCCGTGACCCATCCCACAAAGTCCTACAAATGAAGACTCGGGCCTGTCAAGCCTGCTTTTCTTGATCCAAGCCTGGTGAAAAAAAAAGCATAAGAAGAGTCCAGAGCGTATAAGGGGAGGCCTAATTCCAAACCCTTTCTCTCGAGTATACCCATTACCAAAAAATATACGTCACTTTCTATCATTTAGTGGATAACTCCTTGCTCCATTCCGCTTAAGGTGGCGCGCCGCTGACCCCACTTACAAGAACCCCCGTACTTCTTATGAGCCGGGATCGATCATCTTCGCATTTCCACCATGTTTCACCTTATAGCGATGAAAAGATATTCCCTTAGTCTTTGCCCAGTCGCCCTCTACATCGTTATTTTTTCCATAGATATCTAATTTATCTTGCCATTTCTTCTTTTTTGGTCTTTATCTTGAATTTGGAATGAAAAGAGGAGTAATGCTTCCTAGCACGGGTTAATGCTAGGTTTTGAAAAAGACTTTTCATGTCATTCCCATTTAGGTCCGATTCGGATCCCTCCGTTGTTTCCTTTTCCTATGCTATATAGATGGGCTACCTTTTGAAATAAAACGAAATATGTAAGTAAGTAGCATCTAGAATAGAATCCAGCTTTGCTTGGTAGGCGCTGCCCACTCACTCGGACAATGCTCTGAACACGAAAGTGTGCAGTTCCGCACTATAGATTTCAACTCTCCCATGGCCATGATTAGTATAGATCATACCTTTGCCAAGATAACCTTTGAGGTACCTCAAGATCTGATTCTTTTTCCAGGTTGGGTCTCACTGTTTTATTATTGATTGTCCCACGGAGCGGTAGCTTGCTTACTTAGCGCTTGCGCTAAGGATCTAATCAGAGTCAAACTTGGATTTGAAAAAAAAAACCTTTCCCTTGATCTTAGCCAACGCCTCAAAACGGTCCGAAAATGGAATAAGGAGTCCGAAGTGGGTTCCCCGGAGAGTGGCTTCTGGTTGATGATAGTCGAAGAGACTATTAGGTTTTGGGGCTCAGGATAATATTTCCCTTGACAAAAAAGGTGAGCGCCTAGCGCGAAAGGTTGCTTTACTAAGTAAGATAAGGCAAGAAGCAATGGCGTAGCAGCTGCGCGAAAGCCGTAGTTAGTTTGCTCATTAAAAAGGCATGTATAGTACTCAACTGCGGAAAACTCATAAAAATGGTGCCTATCATCAAATTCGTGCGGAGGATCCGTTGAGAGTTTGTCTCGGTAGGGAACTGTACGATCTTTTCCCCTATTGTATTGAATCAATAAAAAAAGAGGTCGAGACTCCTGCCCCAAATTAAGGGATTCAACGACTGAATCATTCAGCGGGTTATATCAAAAGAATATATTTCGACTTTTTTGTTGATCAGGCGACACCCGGCTCATTAGACTATTTTAACCGATTGTTTATGTCGACCGTTAACAAGACTATCAGACCAAGAAAAGAACTGCGGGAGGAACAACTACCTAAGGCTTAAAATGACATAGAATAAGTGGGGATAAATCCTTTTTTCTCCTTTATATTGAATGTAGTCAATCTTTTAGCTTTAGTCGGTCGAGTAGCTTATTCGAACGTTATGAACTCATTCCTGCTTTTGCAAGTCGAATGGGCCTCCTCTCCACCTAGGCGAAAGATAGGGCGTCAGGCACCCCCCTTCTAACCAAATTTCCTTCTTTCGCTGTTAAGCAAGTCCCCTCCCCCATTGCTAGTAGGTTGATGGGTCGCGCGCCCGGCACTTTGTAACTAGTGGCCGGTTTCCCGTCGCGTCAGCCTTTTTCCAGTGCGCGGAGCCCCAACGAGGAAGGTGTTAGTGCTTTATCATTGGGTCAATAATGCTAATCCCTCTTTTTGTGCTACTCCTAGGGCGGGAAGAAGATAAGAAAACGCGAAGATACTAAAGTATGACCGGGGGAGATACATGCTAACTATGGGTAGGAAGCAGGAACCATTATGTAAAAAATTTCGGGGGGTTACAGATCTCTTATACTACCATCGATCGACAGAGCGGGCTTTCCTGGGTTTGTAGGCCTTGTCGTACAAATTCCACCCATTCAGGGTCCTTATCAGGTTGATTTATATAGTGGTCCAGGAGTAGGATTGTTTTATGCTTGGAAAGCCCGTTCCGCGCTCTCTATCCCCTTTTTTTGGGGTCCCCATGAACCGCTTTTTAGTATTCGTGTTCGCCTTCGCTCCGCACCTTCCCTTCCACATGGAAGGATCATGGGGTAAATTTCAGTGAACTATTGAAGCTATCAGTGTGATTGATCAGACAAGTACCAAGGGCTTTCGGTAGACTTCTTTCCGAGCTTGTTGGAGTGCCATTGCCAAGATCTAGTGTAATTCGGTCTCCGCCCGCTTCCTTCTTATAGTAAGCATGACTTTCTTTTTCTTTTTTTCGATTCTTCCAAAAATCCACTAGAATCTCTCCTGACCGTGTAGCTCTACACCTACGCATTCTACGAATAACATCCTTAACTTTCTCAATCTTTATATCCGTACAATAATTATAATTGTGAAGTCTCCATGAGTGTTTCAAATCCCCCAACATAATGCATTTGTCCCCCTCTTCGTTCAAGAATTTATGAAAGTAAGTCTGCCATCTCCTTCTAATAAGTACCTACTCCACAAGTACTTTGTTGTCCTCATCCTTGATACACTTTACTTGGCCAAGGTCACTAGCCCTTCTCTTTCTAACCTTAGCTAGCATGATAACTTCTTATCCCCACTTTGTCCTCTAATTCAACATATAAGCCCTTAATGACAACTGTTTTTGCTGCCGTGATCGCTAACATAGCCTCATTTCTAGCCTTATAATTTACTGTAAACATCAAATACATATAACTTTTTATCAAATTATACTATACTTATTATTTAGCTTATCTTCTATAAATAAAGTACTAACTTTCATCACACATGGTATCTAGATAATTTGTTTCTTTTTTGTGGGAAAACATGCTTACATACTTATTATATTAAAATTATAATAATATATTCCCACTCTATATTTTCCTTCCAACAAACAACTCTCAAACTATTTTTATGAGAGAAATGATTTTGGGTCATTTTATATTTTTTTTATAAGAGATTATTTTTCTTAAATTCATTTTTTAAAATGGCAAGCATCTTAATTACTCCTGTTTTTTTTTTTTTTAACCCCTGGTCCCTTTGTTGTTTCATTAAGGGCGATAGGAAAAAGTATATCAAATGAAATTATAAGAATAAAAAAAGAAAGAAAAAGATTGAGAAAGTGTTTTAATGATCACATTGAACTGTTACATTACATTGTATAAGCAACCCATTTTTGTTGTTTGGTATTTACCATTGTTGATGCTTCTCCCTTCTCTTCCAAGTAAGTATTGAACTATATTACTCTTTTGGGGATGAGAAGGAAAGTAAGCTCTGAACAAAACAGTACCATTCTTGAAAAATAGCTAGTGGTTCCTCCCTCTACTATTTCCATCCTCATTTATGGTTTGAAAAAGACTGCATTTCTTAGGTGGGTTTGGTTGGGTTGCCTCAGATCCAAGGTACTCAAGTTTTATGTGATAAAGGGTACCATCTTCTTCAGGGTTTCTTTCTTGTGATTCTTGACACTTTTTGCCAAGACCCCTTTTTTTCCCCTTTCTTTATCTGGGTTTTCAGTAGTTCATTGGATTTTGGGAAGAAAGTGCTAGCAGACAGACAAATCTAAAATCTTACCTTTTTGTGTGTTTTAGGTGAATTTTCCAACCAAAAAGGTGTTTTTTCTTACCAGATCTGAGTACAAAATTGTGAATCAGGGTGTGTGTTAGATCTTTCTAGGCATGGAAAATGGTGCGGTGAAGGTCATGAGAAGATTATTATTAGTTTGACAATGACAGGCTGTGTAATGTTGTTACAAGATAGTGATTTTGATGGACGACATGTGTTTGGCGGTTGCTTTGCCATTTAGATTAGGTAATTTCATCTCTCACAACCAAAGTCAAATGGATGTCACTAGCCTAAAGTCAATGGCTGACCATGCTACAACTTTGTATCCAGAATCTTCTGTTTATGATGATTGCAATTCTGTTGATTCACAGAAGAAACACATCACTGTTACTGTACCTGAAGAAACTGGTATGATATCTGAAAATGAAAGGAACTGGATTGATGTTGTCAGGGAAAGTGAGGATGATGAGATCTTATCACTAGATGGTGATCAAATTCTTGATAGTTCATGTTCCCTGTCTGTGGTGAGTGATTCCAGTAGTTTATGTGCTGATGATTTTATAAGTTTCGAGCTAGCATCTGACGTAGACGGACAGAATTTGGTAAATGCTGAGAAAAACATTTGCAATGTCAAACTTATAGCTAAGGCTGGAGATCTGGTAGAGTCAGTTGCTCAGGAGACAGAGAGCAAGCCTCTGGCAATTGGGGAAAAACTTGATGAGCAGATTACGGATGGCTCCAGCTCGAAATCAGCTGAAGTTGTTGTTCAGGTACCTTTAGATAAAGGGTTAAATGCAGCAGTTGGCCGCAGTATTTTTGAAGTGGATTATATACCCCTTTGGGGATTTACATCTGTGTGTGGAAGGAGACCAGAAATGGAAGATGCGCTTGCAACTGTTCCTAGGTTCTTGAGAATTCCTGTACAGATGCTAGTTGGCAATCGTTTGCCTGATGGAATGACTAGGTATTTAAGTCATTTGACAGCTCATTTCTTTGGAGTTTATGATGGCCATGGTGGCTCTCAGGTATCTTCCTCTTTTTGCTTACACTGTTACAAGCTCATAGGTTTGTATGCCTCCTCACTGATACCACAGTACGTATATATTTGATACAAAATTGGGATTTTTATTTTCCAGGTGGCAAATTACTGCCGGGATCGAATTCATGCTGTATTGGCTGAGGAGTTGGAAACCATTATGGCTAATCTCAATGATGAAAGTATTAGACAAAATTGCCAGGACCAATGGAAAAATGCATTTACCAACTGTTTTCTCAAGGTTGATGAGGAGATTGGAGGGGCGGGAAATCGCGAGGCTGTTGCCCCAGAAACTGTAGGCTCCACGGCTGTTGTCGCCGTTGTTTGTTCGTCGCACATAATAGTAGCAAACTGTGGTGATTCAAGGGCTGTCCTGTGCCGTGGGAAAGAACCCATGGCATTGTCAGTGGATCACAAGGTAAGTGAAACAGTTGTTCTAATATGACTTTAATTACGTGTGATGTCACTGACTAATCCTTGTGTGCCAATTTTTGTTTTTTTTTTTTATTATTAGCCTAACCGAGAAGATGAATATACAAGAATTGAAGCTGCAGGAGGGAAGGTTATACAGTGGAATGGGCATCGTGTTTTTGGCGTTCTTGCTATGTCTAGGTCTATCGGTATGTTTCTCCCATCTACCCTGTTATCTAGCATTTGTAAATCATGACTGAGGTATCCATGTGTACTCCATGTTATTGGTTTTAGCAAAAATGTTATGATCTTTGGCATCCTGCGTCTTCCCGTTTCACGAGGTACTGAGCTACTAGGTATTATTACAGGTTACCTTATAGAATAGTTTGCTTTTTTATGTCAGCTGGCTGGTGTTCTTAGAATATATCCATTTTGAGTATGTGTTTAACCTGAGCATACCTAACTTTCATCACAGTATTGCTCAAGACTAAGTTTTGGCACTTCCAGAGCATCCTCCCTAGTATGACTGATATCAGCAATTCACGTCATAGTAATAGTTGGACACAACAGTTATTGGTTATCCACACTGCTAGAATAAACAAACAAGATGACCATATTTTCAAACTAAAAAATCGGGCTTCTCATGTGATATAGACCCGTGATATGGTATAATAATCCACTCTATAGTGATAGGGCCTTAGGTTCATATGCCCAGGTTGTTAGAAATGGCACCAGAGTCTGCACTTGAGAGGATCTGAGGTGCTAAAGAAAATATGTTTGTATCCAATTACACGTTCCCATATTCCTGTGGCAGATAAGGAAGGCAACACTCATATAGAAGTAGAGCAATGGCTTCATGATGTAGCCTCAAGCATATACTAATTCTGAAGTGCTGAGGCTTCGTACAACTTGCAAGAGAAAATATGGATACTTATGGGTTTCAACAAAATAATACCGAGAGAGGAGATTAAAATGAGCGAGATGAATGAAATAAGTTGAATGTTGATTGGAAAAAATCGAGGTTTTGCCCAGAATTTTTTTTCCAGCCAACATTTGTTGAAGCACAATAAAATTAGAGACAAGAATCAGCTTTTATAGAAGGATCAAACAAGTAATGTGTGTTTTTAGATCTCTATCATCCATTTGCTTTCCCTTTCTTTCTCCTATTTCTTTGATGAGTTGTCTTTAGAATGGAGATCGAAGGTATTCAATATGAGAAAGAAATATTTTGGGTTTATTTTGAAGCCTTCATCTTTAATATTCTTGGAAATTAAAAAGGAACATGTGGGTGAGAAGAAGATTTAGAGACAGAAGAGAGAGATTGACTGGAAAATGTCCGGCAAAACCTTCGATGAAGATTTTCATGGCTGGACTAAAACCAATATACAGAGAAAAATGAGAAAGAAAAGAGAAGTAAAAGGAAGAAGGGCACACAGAGAATTAAATTAAGTGTAGTTAAGTTTAATTAATTGAATAATCACCAATTAGAAAATGCCATTTGTACAATTTAACTCTTTTTAAATGTTTTTTTTGCTTCTCACACATGTAGGAGAGTGGAATCACTTCCTTTGCTAGGTCATCTCTTAGGGGGTAATTAGTTCCACATCAAACAAGAATAATGACTTTTTGTGCAACTTTAGGGTGTAATTTATTACTTCTCCCTTATTATTTTGAGTAATGTAATTGTTAAAGTCTAACGGATCACTGAGGTTACATTTTAGAATTTGTCTAGATTCATAGGACACAAGTTGGAGAATATTCCAGATATTTTTTCATATATTCTTGTCATAATTTTACTTGTATTAATAATTTTCGTTGACCATTCCAATGGGTACCGTATGTACTTTTTCATGACTTTTACCTTTTCTCAATGATAGCTCTGGCTGTATTTGCCTTTTCTAGTCATATTCCTGACCATTGTTTAAGCAGCACGTATCATGTAAATTGAAATATGAACATAACTGTTCAATGACATGTCATTCTCCAGTCTGTGCCACATCGCCATCCAGGAACATTTTCCTTCAGCGGCACGCCTCTTGTCTAGCGACATATATCTGTCAGCAAATGTTGCTGTCCAGCATGTCTGTCCAATCAACATGTGTCATTGTGCAACAACACATGTTTAGTTAGTGTCTTGTCAGCCCCACGTCATTGTCTAGCATCACATGACTTTCCAGTTTCGATTTACAAATTTATTTTTCACCACCTTCAATAAGAGGGGCATATTGAATGTCAAATTGATTGATGGAATTATGTTTTAGAATGTATATTCCCAAATATCGACATTCATTGAATAGTGATATTTGGAGTGTGCCTCATAATATATTTTAGAATATCGTGAAATATTTTGTATGTAACTGTTAGGTGTAGAAAATAGTTGCTTACCAAGTTGTAAGTGGAGAAAGACAGGTGCGACTCTTGTACATTAGTCACCAAAATAATTGAGAAGTTCCTTCTCTTCTCTACTCTAATTTCACCAGTGTTTATAGAAGGTGTGCTTAAGTATTGAAGCGAGGCTCAAAACATGTTGAGCTATTTGCCACGCTTAATGTGCACTTCAATGTCGTCATTAAGGCTCTAAGACAAACGTTTCCTTGCGAGTGAGCATTTCCTGAAGAGGCAACACTAAACAATTGGTATTACACTTTTATGTAAAAAAAGTTCAATTTCTTTATTTGTATATTTGTTATTCATACTTATATTTCTTAGTCTTGGACTAAACACACCCACGCCCACCCACCCACCCACCCATCCACACATACACATATATATATATATATATATATATTAAATTTTATTTTTCTTTTTCTTTCTATTAGCGTCCTTTTTCATTAAAGCCCACACTTTACTTGTGCTTAAAACCCCAACAGACCTTAGAGCTTTTTTGCGCTTTTGACTTTTGATAACACTGATTTTCACCTTAATCAACAATTATTCCATGTTAAAGATCGGAAGAAGTGTCATAGAGTATAGGAGGTAGGAGGTTAGCATATGATGAGGAATAAATACTGCTTTTACTAGACATTAAACCAAGCTCTCCTTTTATATTGTCTCCATGAAACTAAGTAAGAATTGTTGTGCCTTTCCATCAGTGGCTAGTGCTGGCAAAATGGGCGGGTTGGATCGGATACTGGCGGGTTGAAAATAGGTTAGACAAAAATAGATAACACATCCAATCTGCCCATATTTATTATGGATAAAAATGGGTAGTGACAGATAATACGGATACCATATTTCCTATCCATTTATAATTCCCTTATCTGGTAAGATGGTAAACCAGAAACAAATTATTTTGGCAAGCACTGAAATTGTAAACCTTGTTTTTGGTAAAACAGCACAAACAAGTAAGATTTAATAGACTTTTTTTTCCCTTTCTGCTAACTTGATTTTTGGTGTCAATTTTTCGACCAAACGCCACCAAAAAGGAACAAACATGAACTAATAACTCATTCTGCTTAACTAAAGGGATGATATTATGTAGCATTTTAATAGTTTGAAACAAATCCTAACTTTAGATTCTTCCTAATTTTAAAACCCCAGATGGCATATGGACTGAGATTTTATTACGGCTGACTTCAAAAAGGAAGACTAATTAGAATTCTAATTAGTCTTTCATTTACTATAATTAAACAATTTGTACTGCAATGGAGGTTGACTAATTTGGGTTATGAAGCTTTTCTTTTTTGTTGTTGTAATCAATTATGAATCTTTATTAATTCTTAGAAGATATTCGGCTTTGTGATTGATCAACCTAAAATTTACTTGGATAATTGTCATCTTTCTTTGCGAATTAATGTCCTCCGGAAAAATATTTGAAGGGAAAAAAGATCGAACTAGTCAACAATCTTTTAATATCAGAAATACTTCAAAAATTTATCATGAGAATATTCCAATTTGAAAACAAAGTACCATAATGGAATGTCGGATAATATGGTCATCTAGAGACAAGAGATTGTGTGGGGAGAGGGGGACAAGACTTGGATGTTAATGCTTGAAAGAAGAGCTTTGATAGCTTGAACCCCCTTTTACATGGGTTGATCCATATTTGACCTGATTTAAATGAACCAATTATCCAATTTTCATTTTTGAATGGCTGGGTTAGACAGATACTTGGTATTTTTTCCATTTTTCCAGTACTAATTGTGGCCACAAAGGCACACACTCTGATTAATGATCTTCAATTTGAGCCTTCTTTTTTTTCTAATCATCACTTGTCTGACCCTGGTTGGTTCAACTGTCGAACTATGACCTTCCACTTGCTGAAGATTGTAAGTAATAATACTTAAAAATCAATACAAAAGATGCATGGAGATATTTGGCACCTTCTTTGTTTTCTGATCATCCCTTGTCTGACCCTGGTTAGTGTAACTGTTAGGTTATGACCTTCAACTTTCTAAAAATTATAATTAAAAAATAAAACAAAAGATGCATGTGAATCTTCAGGTCCTCATTTGTTTTCTGATCATAACTTGTCTGAACCTGGTTAGTGTGACTCTCGAGTGTTATGACCTTCAACTTCCTTGAAATTGTAAGTTAAAATAAAACAAGAAAGCCTGGGAACCTTCTGTATCCTGGTCCTGGGGAGGTGCTCCTTTGATGATGATTTGTACCTTTTTCATTTCATATTGAAGATTGCTTTGTGATGAGAAGGGAGCTCATTTTGTCACTTCTGTTGTGCAATTCTTTATATAACTATGACTAAGTGTGCCCTTGCCATCTGATATGTAACTTGAAATGTTGGAATGTTCTTTTTCTCATTCTATCTTCAATCCAGCATTGCATAAATGACCAACAAATTGTAAATCTGTGCTGAAGGCTGGCTTTACTTCGAGACATGTGCATTGACACATGTCGAACATGCAGGTCTATAAATTTAAGGGATATTCTAGTGCCTATAAGATGGTAGTTGGTGTTGATCATATAACATTTCTAATGTCATCTTGGAAAATATGGCTAAAGTGACGTTAAGTAATTTAAGTTGCTGTACATGAGTTCATTTAGCCAGTATGCCCCAACTTCTGTCGCCCAGTTGTGCAGGCATGTGCATGCTGGTGACTGAACATCTCCGTCTTGATGTAAATTGTTTGAAAACTGCGGAAGGATTATTCAGTGAGCTCGCCAGAAGAGTATAATGTGTATTCAAACTACCACTCTAATTTTTTCTTTTTTTAATTTGACATGAGAACCGCCATTTAGCAAATAACTTGGCGATGGTGGTGCCCTAGGGAATTTTTCAGGTGTATGGACTTTGTTTGGGACTACAATTTGACGCATTAGATGTCCATTTGCATGACCCATTTCTCCAATCCTGCTAAATACCTCTCCTTGTTTTTGTTGGTATTTGGTCTTTCATCTATTCCCTTTTTTACAATTTATTTAATTCTTGGTTGCAGGAGATAGATACTTGAAACCCTGGATAATTCCTGATCCAGAAGTAATGTTCATACCTCGAACCAAGGACGACGAATGCCTTATCCTTGCAAGTGATGGTTTATGGGATGTTATGACAAACGAAGAGGTCTGTGATTTGGCTCGCAAGCGCATACTCCTCTGGCATAAAAAGAATGGTGTAACGCTTCCTTCGGAAAGGGGCCAAGGAATTGATCCAGCAGCACAGGCAGCAGCAGAATGTTTGTCAAATCGAGCTCTTCAAAAGGGCAGCAAGGACAACATAACAGTGATTGTTGTGGACTTGAAAGCCCAAAGAAAGTTTAAGAGCAAAACCTAACATAACTGATCTCTCAATCAGCTGTTTCCATTTATAGGTTCACGATATTGATGAAGACTTCATATGATTCGATATAGCCAGCCCTTATAATTTTTAGCAGGGGACTGTGGGACTAAGGTTTTCATTAGAGTAGCTTACTGTATGTATTGTAGTACTTGTTCCATTCTCTGTATGTAGTTCTCTTCCTTTAGCCATTTGAAGTAGGAACATACATTATATCCTCCGAGTTAAAGGTGGCTCTGTGAGGTTATTTGCCTCAGTATTACTTTTGATGTTGGAAACAGTAACAAGACGAATAGAGAGACCTTCTGAATTGTATGCAAAAGATGCTTCTTCTTGTACTTTATATGGATTTACGAGTATAGACAGGATAAGTTGACTCAATTGAAGGACTGTAGTAGTCAATCCCGTCCATTTCATACATATGAGAAAGAAGCTAGATAAGAGGATGACACTAAGTTGGTTATGGGTCAATATTCAATAGAGAGCTAATCCCATTAGGAGTGAGGATGGTGGTTGTGGAGGAGCTTTCATTCATACTAGTGTCCATGATTCAAAGTGGCCTAAGTGAATTGCCTGACTATTTGACTCTCTAGTGCAAATTAGGTGGAGCACTTCATCAGATCATTCAATTGGATCTGCCTAACAGTACACTTCCTGTGGCTATCAACTAATGCAACAACAGATATTTTTAGAAGAATTACCATATCATTGTCAAACTAAAATACATTATATACATCAAATAACAAGATGTAGGATATGAAATTCTCAAGCCACAAAAGGGAGATTGGAAAGGCGACTGGGCAGCTGACACTGCCTAAACATGCTATCTAACCAATCCAGATTAATTAATATTGCATCTAAAGGGTGACAGTCAAGTATGAAGGTAGTTAATTTGTGTTCCTAACAGAAATGCTCATCTATTTAATTAAGAGATATCTCCATTTCTGGTTGCTCATCTGGAGCACAGCAAGAAAAACAGTTCAATATCAACCATCGTGATTTATCAAATATGTAACCTATTGCCTATAGTTTGATGAACAGCAGATATCAGAGTCCTCCCTCTTTTTTCGTTTTTTTCTGAGACAAGTTTAGAAAGTACCATGATTAACATTCACGAAAAAGTAGAGACACTCTAAAGGGGGCATTAAGTTCAAAAACAAAAGAAACTTCAGTATTTCCTGTATGCCAGCTCTGTCACTGCCTCGGAGAGATTCTTCTCTTTTTGAATGCTCTGAACCCAGTTTGCATTAATATGAACCCTCTCGATGCTCTGCTTCAACGTCCTTGCAATGTACGGCTTGGTACGGCTAGCAAAGAACTCTTCAACTTCTTTAGCCTTCTCATAGGACGAGAACTGAAGAAAAGAAATTGAGCCAAAAGATCAAACACAATATGTAATGGAGTAGTAACTCATAAATTTGCTTTCCATTACAAGGCAGAAGGCAACAGATGCAGCTTTTGAAAAAAGTTGTCCTACAAGTATACAAGGTTTCATGTACTGGTTGTGATATAATATCAAGTTACCAAGTTCAAAAAAAAAAGTTGTCCTACAATAGTAAGCAACTGCATGCAAATGCTGAAGAAAGATGGCAAGGGAGCAGAAACAAACCGGTGACACTGTTGCACTGATGAAGCGGGTCAATAGAAATCCAGAGCCGAAGGTCTTGTGGATATGATCCCACTTTTCCTGCATTCAAACAATTTATTAGGAAAAAAAGAATCAAGCATGTATGTCTTGTTGCATCTACCTGAATAATTATCAGTCATGAAATGCAGCATTTTGTGCTAATAATTCTATAAGAACATCTTGCACTTCCTCCAAATGAGATAATTGCAATTTGTATTAATGTGAATTCCTCACTCTTACAGCCTACGTCTTTGTAAGTTACAGTTTAATACTCCTCCGTCCCAATTTATGTGGCACCGTTTGACTTGATGCAAAGTTTAAGAAAGAAAGGAAGACTTCTAAAATTTGTTGTTTAAAACAAATCTTAGATATTTGTGTAGCCATAAATAATGTCATCAAAGGTAAAAGGGAAATTTTAGAGTTAAGTTGTTTCCAATAATAGAAAGGTGAATTCTTTTTGGGACAGACTAAAAAGGAAAGTGTGCCACATAAATCGGGACAGAGCGAGTACAATTTTTCCAAGATATCTTTTTTTCTAAGCTATGTCTTTACAAGTTACAGTTCCATACAATACAAGGTATCTTATTTGAAAATAGTAATTCAAGAAATAATTCGAGCAATGCAATATTTCATGGAAAAGCAGTACTCACTTTTAACCATTTCCAAGCAGTTTCGCGGCCTTCAAAGCTAACTGCAAGACCGAAAACACAATCTTGGCTCCGTACCTGAAATTTCCAAGTCATAGAATACTCTCAAAACATTTTGTCAAAAAAATAATAATAATACATGAGCTCTCTCCCTAGAGAAATAACCTAGTGCTCCCCAAAAATCTTGAATACCTCAGAACATAGCAAAAAGTTGAGGACTTCAAGTATAATCTCGGGGTCCCTGCAAGATGCCAATGCACCTATAGAACAAGAAAATGCACTTATTAGTTTAGCATACCCATCACCTGATAACCAAAACATTTAATTACACACTTGGCATGAATTGATAGATAACTTCACCTAAAATTCGTGTCTTTTCCTGGCTGAGGTCAGTCTCTCTGTAAATTCTTAAGAGAGCTTCAAACCCTGATCTATCTGATTTATTCACCCTTTGCATCACAGCTACATAAACAGCCTGCAGATGGAAGGAGGGATTAGTGATCACAATCTGTGGAAGGTAAAGAAGAAATAAATATTGTTATACAAGTGTTGTAACCTTTCTCAAGTCAGGAGGAAGAACAGCTGTGTTTCTGTCATCCAAAAATATGTGGAAGCGCCTGATTGCTTCATTTATTGTTTCATCATGACCAAAGGCAGCCAGAGCATTCAGAAGTTCCCCTCTCAACATGGCATCTAGGTGGCTTTCCCCTTCTTTAGGATCCCAACCAAGTCTCCTGTCGATAAAAGGGAAGTCCAATTAGAAGCAAACCTTTTGTTGCCAAACTGGAAAAATGAGCTTAATGGTCAACCAGGAGACCAAGACTAAAATCCCTCTCTTTCAGCTTCATGGACAGCTTTTCTTCTCTCATAATTCTTCTATTGGTGATGAATAAAGAGTAAGCATGCCCAATTTGTAAAATACCATTACCCATTCATTCTTTTCTAAAGACATGATTGGCAGAAGATATCTTTTTTCTTTAATTTTCTAAGATAAGTCAGCAAAGATGTCTAGTTAGAACTACACTATATCTCTAAATTCATTTCAGTGCTTATTAACAGCTCTCAAGTCCTCCTAATTTAGCAGTAGAGCTACTAGACAAAAGATAACAAGATGCAAGAAGTTATAAATCTTTATTTGCATGAACTAGTCTCAGAGAATAAATTGATTTTCTTGTCATAGGTTGACCCATAAATGTCAAGAAAGCCAGAGCAGGCATAATCTGGTTATGATTTCTGTTGCTCTCTGCTATATCCAATAGCTTTTTCTATTAGAAGTTCATCTATCTATGTTTATAACACTGGTAGACATCACTCCAACTATGTGCCTTTGTCTCTTTCTTAACTGCTTCCACCACCCCTAGGGCCCAAGTCTTCTCCTCCCCTTGGAACTTTTATGTGGAATTCACATGAGCGCATCTTTGGATGAAGACGACAAAAAATACAAAGATAAAGTAACATGCTTTGTACTTTCAAAAAAGAAGTAACATACTCTGCAGAAAACTGGAAGAGATTGATGAAAAACAACTTTATGTGATTTTGCAAGTCAGGAACAGCCTCAGCTACAATTCTTGAAACTTTGTAACTTATCTGCATGAAGAATGGAAAACAGTTAATTTTGGACTAACAACACTAGTACTTAAAAGTGGTCTGTGAAGTAGTCAATTACGCTTATCAGATTTGACAGAACAGTGTAGTCGAGCTCCTCCCTGAAAGAAGCCATCAGGGCAAGCAAAGATGACAAAGACTGATGACATGCCATAGATAAGGCATATGAATCATCCAAAATGCCTGTTCAGGAAAATACAATCCCATCAGCAGTCGATATTAACTATTAAATACAAATAAAGTGAAAAAATGCAGTAATTACCGTATTTATCATTTGTTGACAAGACCTTGCTCTCTATGGCATATCTGAGTCTAGCTGACAGCTCATCATCATATTTGACTCTATAAAAACCTGTCTGCTCCACATTAACTTTTATCCAGGGATTTCCTTTAGATGAAGAAGAGCCTAATAAGTCCTTCACATCAAGGGCTTCTGACTTTTCTTGCATTAAGAAGCTTTTACGAGCTTCATAAGATCCACAACAGAGTGTTAATGGAACTATCCATTGCCCATCACCATGAGAACCACTCAGTAAAAATTGTGTCTGTTGCATAGAAACACAAGTATTATCAAGCCCAAAAGGAGTCTTAGTTCATAGTATGGAGAAAACTAGAGTTGGGTAGTGGAAATCTGCATTAGACTGAGTGGTAAAGAAACCGAATTCATAAGTTAGAAACAAGATAACCTGCTCGCACTCCAGCTTTTGGTCATTTATTTTGACAGAGACAACTGGGTAACCTTGTTGCTTTGTCCAGGAGTTCATCAACTTGTTCACAGGTTCACCAGACTCCTCCTGAAGGACAGACCATAAATCCTCTGTCTTTGCATTTGAGCAAGCATATCTTTTTATGTATGAAGCAAGTGCTCTCTGGTTTAATGAAATATTACAAGAGACAAAGTCATTAGTCCCATACAAGCAAAAATCTACATGGTATTCTGGAAAGAAAATCTAGAACATTTATTTTATGATGGATGGTATATAAGATGATAGCGAGGTTTCTCTTTTGACAAATTAATGGCTGCTGCTTTAAGAATGATGGTCAACAGCAGTACCCAATATATCATCATGATCCCCATTACAAGATTTCTGGTATGCTTGTCATCACATTATAAAGCCCAACACAAACTTAGGGGACGGTTCAAAATCAGTGCAATCTACTACTGGCATAGACACAATTTACTAAGGAGACTCACGGACACTCACTAAGAAATCTAATTAAAGAATACTTCAATTTGGAAAAGCTTTAAGTCACTACATTCAAGAGAGGAACCCCATTAGTGTGTTGGCTGCTCTTAACTACTTTAATGGGATTAGCAAACCTATTTGTATTTTGGAAAGTCAAATATTTTAAATTTTCTTACTAGGCAATTAATGTTGGAAGACACGAGTATCCTTTCATCCCAAAATCTAGATTAATGTGATTTCATTACAAGAATAGCAGTTAATTCCCACAGTAAGGATCACAATCATTCAAGAAGAACTTATATATAATACTCTCTGTCACATTTTATGTGACATATTGTCAAAAAAAGATGACACCTTACTCATTTTGGAAATTATTTAATCTCAGCATCTCATTTCACTCCTAATGACATAACTTGTTAGGACCACTTGATATAAAAGTTCAATCCTTTATAAGGAAGGAGAGACTTGAGAGAAAATGAAAATAACATGTGGAACTCTCACCACCTATCATAGTATCACTTACGAGGATATATATATATGTGTGGCTTACATGTCAACGTCTTCTAAAATCTTAAACTACATACCAAATCAAACATCTTCACATAAAACGGGGTGGAGTAATAATTAAAGGTGAGCAAAGTTTCAGTGCAACTTGGTAAATAAGCCTGTCAAAATTTACTACAAATAATACTTTACAATGAGTCACTGGTAAGGAAAGATAAGATATTAAAAAGGGTCGTCGCACTGAATGGTATAGTTCTTCTAATTCCACCACCCCACTTTCCATCTCCAACTTCTGATATACAAGTGTTTGGAGAGGTGACTGTATATCTTTTTTTCATCGAACCAGGTAACTAGTATATCTCAATAATAGCACAACAGAATGGGGGAGAAAAATATAGCAAAAAGGGATTGGAGTGAAGACAATAAAAAAGAATGTTAATGTAGTAAATAATGGGAAGAAAAACCTGAAAACTTTCAGGTCCAAGATAGCTCTGTAGCATCCGGATGACAGATGCACCTTTTCTATAACTAATTGCATCAAAAATTTCATCAATTTCTCCAGCATGATTGATGTCAACCTGGTAAGACAAAATAAGATTTGTATCAACTCTAAGGGTAGCACAACTAGTAGATGTCCATAATTGGAGAAAAAACACAAATTGCATCTTGCATTTAGGCTTTAGCACAATACAAGAACCAGACCGGCAATCGCTCCATACCTCAATCGGGTGGGATTCTGCGAGCCCATCTAGACGAAGTCCCTCAGTGGCCTCTTCAAGAAACTGAGTCCAAATTTTCCATTCTGGGAACAAGCTGTCAGTCGCCAAATAACTTACCTGAATGCCAACCAGAGAAAAATTACAATGAACAGCTTAACGACTCAGTCAAGTCAACGCACAAAAGCATATACTTCTAAGAAAAGCAGCATACCCATGTTGCAAACCCCTCATTCAGCCATAGATGTGTCCACCATTCCATTGTTACAAGATTGCCAAACCACTGATGAGCAAGCTCATGAGCCACCACAGTTGCAACCTGAAGAAAACCAAAATTTTATTCAACACATCCAAAGATAGAATCAGTCGGTTTAATACCACGTGTCATAGGAAGCCAACCAACTTCCAACAAATATAGATTACCCTCTGCTTGTTAGCAGCGGCAGAATGCCTGTCATCATAAAGCAATGCTGTTTCTCGGTATGTAACTAGACCATAATTTTCCATTGCGCCTGCAGCAAAATCAGGAATTGCAATCATGTCCAATTTGGGTAGTGAATATGGTGCAGCAAAGTACCTGTGAGTATTTTACTCCACAAATTAGAATACATTTCAAGCAGTTGTTTAGAACCCCCTCACCCCCCACCCCCAAGAAAAATATCCTTGCCAAACCAAAAAAGAAACTTAAACTGGAATAATGGTACATTATCAATACAAAAATCTAGAAACTTTACTTCAGGGAAAAACTTCCAAGTTTTACCCTCTGTGATCCCTCTTCTTCATTAGTATTTTTCGATAAATGAAATGACAAAAGCAT
Organism: Solanum etuberosum; assembly: GCA_029582245.1. NCBI lineage: Eukaryota > Viridiplantae > Streptophyta > Magnoliopsida > Solanales > Solanaceae > Solanum > Solanum etuberosum. Next base: position 39,826 of record JAJONR010003310.1, on the reverse strand, counting down.
ATTTAATCAAAGTGATGCATACTCTTTGAAGAGGGGCAGCGTTTTGACAGCAACATGCAATGCAAAGTTTCCTTGATTTGCCTTGCCTACCTGACAGTATACTCGAACAGGAATTCCTGCACAAAGCAATGTTAATTTACCAACGAAAAATGGTCAAAGACATATTCACTAATGCCAGAATATGTACCATCAGATGTATGATCCTCAACATAGTCAAATAAGCCAACCACAATTGCCACCAAGTATGTAGACATGATTGGAGACTCTTGATAATGAACTGTTTTAAGATTCCCCGTAACTTTTTCTTCTTCAACCGGCATGTTAGAGAGAGCTACCAGTTCTGATGGTACTTCAAGTGTAATTTTAAAGGTGGCCTGGATAGTTCATATCAAGTAAGACAAAGGAAAAATAAAACTAGAGTTCCTAATAGAACTAGAAGAACCAAATTCTGTAAGGAACAGAATAAAATACTTGACAAAGATTAATAAAAGAAAAGAAGATTAGACCAAGTTCATGTGTGTTTTGTCACACTAATAGTTCATGTATGATAAATATATAACAAACAGCTGCCGCCAATAGCAATTTAACATTACAGAGTAGATAAACAAAGAGAAAAGTGCACAGGTGGAAACACCAAAGATGGCCATATGCTGACAATACCTTACAAGCAGGTTCATCCCAGCATGGAAAGCAACGTCTGGCATCAGCTGGTTCAAATTGAGTAACAGCCATATTCCGTTTCTCCCCATTATGTTCGTAGGTACTGCAAGGAGCCAACCGTTAAGTGATCTATAGATAGCACAATCATAATGAAGTATACTGAAACCAGAACTGCAACATTATCCTCTCTTGTTTTTCTGTCAAACTAAGATCACTAAAGGACTACTACCAATTGACAGGGAAGGTAAATGTTGAATTGATATACTAGCTTCCTAATCAACAGGATACATCATAGAACTAATACAGTTAGGCCACAACAGAGTAAACTCAACCGACTTGCTAAGGTACCTTCCAGACAGAGCTTATGGAAGTAGGTATTGCCTTTCCAATGATACTTGAATTAATCAGTTATCAGCCTAATATATTATAACAAGCAGATATAGATTCTAGGTAAATATAAAAGATAACACCAAAATGAACATGTTTTGTGAAGTTTAATTGAAGATTATTGGAGTCTTCGAAAAGCATAAACAAGATAATCCCAAATTCTATGATGGAAAAATCATGAAAAATCAACAACCATCTATACTCGGGAAAATAAAATAAACAGTCAACCACTACAACAGAACAAAAACCAATTCTCTCAAAACTTAATACCTCCTGTAAAACCCTTTCATCCTGTCATTCAGAGTTCCTTCAAAAGCCATACTGAGAACTCCAAGACCAACTGGCAAACTTTCTCCAAACTCCACCACCAATATCTCATCCTCTTCAATCAACCCCACTTCCAATGCCTCAAATACCTACACAACATGTTCAATTAATTATTATTTTTATCAAACTACTTTCTCTAACTTGTTCAAAAGAGGGTCAATCTTCGAGAAAAAACACCTTGTTTGAAGATTTAAAATGAACAGTTTTGGGGTCAACAGAGAGTTCGGCAGCATTGAGAACAATGAATTTGGTGGGAGAGACAACATCAAGGGAGATGTCAACGGCGCCGGCGAACTTACAGGTGACAAGGTCGGGTTTCAACTTCAAATCGTACCTCTTTGGAACAGCAAATTTGGGAAGACGAGATTGTCCTTTGAATTGATCGTAGTTTTTCTCCATTGTTCACTCAAGATTGTTGTTTTGAGGGGATTTCAGTATCTCTATATATATGAATTTTGGATCTGGATGATTACAACTATGAGTATGAACTTGGAAGGACCAAAATGGTTTATTTTCTTCTTTATATATTGTGGTGATTAAAATGATCCGTAATGTATAATAAAAATATTTATTTTAATCTTTGATATATGGTCGTTAAGTTATTTGAATAAGCATATTTGATCTTTAATTAATTAAAATATAATATTTTAATTTTTAAAATTCAGAGAGAAGTGTCAAAAACACATCTAAACTTGACGCAAATTATTAGTTTCATTCTTGAACTATTGACAACCTTAAAAACACCCATTTACTTGACTAACTAAACTTAAATACACTCCCGTTATGCAACATTACATAGCAAGTAGTCTCAAACTCTTCTAGAGCATGAAGTTCTTAATAAAAATCGAGATAAGTGTTGAAAACACCCTAAACTTGACGAGAATTTAGGGGCATGTATTTCACTAATGTTGCAAGATCGAGGGTGTATTTAGCTTCAATTAATCAAGTAAATGGGCGTTTTTAAGACTGTCAATAGTTTGAGAATGAAACTAATAATTTGCGTCAAGTTTAGGCGTGTTTTTGATACTTTTCTCTAAAATTAATGGATTTGAGATATTCTGAAGCAACATATATATTTACTCTTGGATATCTTTTATTTTTATTGACACCCATTTTTTTTTTTGTAAGCAACATATATTATTTACCAAGTGAAACTTACAATTCAAGAAAAAGAAACAAAAAATACGAAAACAAGCAGAGTAACGCCTGTATTAACTGGTAACAACCCATGCCAAATGCACTATATAGACTCACCTAACCCTCATCTATTCTTCAGAAGACATAACATCACACTGAGTAATCCAACTTCATCATGTAAGTTGTTAACTCAGGTATCCTACTAGCTCTATGAAACAACTCTCGTACAATCCGCTTGATGATAACATGTTGTGGCCTTGTAGAATATTGAAAAACTCTAAGGTTTCTTTCCCGCCACACCTGGTACACTGCAGCAGTTAATACCATTTTATATACACAAGCACCTTTACTTTTTCCTTCGCAATGTCTCTGAGCCCATTGCACTTCCTCCGGCCACCCTTGAGTCAATCTTGTAATGCCTTGCCATTGCTGTAAGTGTTGCCATATATTGCCAGTAACTGGACAGTTAAAGAATAAGTGATGCATGGATTCCTCAGCATTCATGCATAATAGACATACCACATCGATATCCCTCATCCATTATCCAAGCATGTCTCTAGTATGTAACCTCCCCTTTATGGCTAACCAAAGGATAAACTTCCACTTGGGGCATCCCATGTTATTGCACACCAACTTTCTCTAGCTGACTTTGGGGAACACTCCTAGTAATCGCTGATACATTTTCTCAACGGAGAACTGCTACACACCAACTCTATCATAGTGATCCTAACATTTTCTACATATCTCATGGCTTTAAATTTTGTTTGAATCATCCACGAGGCCACCTTAGGTTCACACTTCCTTATATCTCCTCCCTTGACATAATATATATGCACTCATACTACCCATAATTTCTCTTTAGATTGGCAAAGTTTCCATAATAATTTACGGATAGCTACTTTATTCCAAAACCTCAGCATTGATCAGATTCAACCCCCATCACCATGGGTGAGCAAACATGATCCCAAGCCACCAAAGTCTTCCTGGACATCTCAGCCGACCCTGTCGATAAGAATCTCCTTCATATCATTTGAATAAAATAAAGTATCTTTTTAGGTAATATAAATACTCTCACTCAGAAAGTTTGGATTGCAAACATGATACTTTTTAACAATTGAGCCCTTCCTGCATATGATAGAAATTTGGAAGTCCAGGAGCTTACTCTACCCAGCATTCTTTCTATCAATGATTCACACTGCACAACAGACAGTCTCTTAGAGCTTAGAGGCACCCCAAAGTATCTAAATAGGAGGACACATTTTTCAAATCCCAATATCCTTAGTATCTGGTGTTGCACCTCAACGTTAACTCCACCAAAAATATATATAACTCTTAGCAGGATTTGCCCCTAGTCTAGAGGCTCAAGAGAAGATGGTGAACCTACTAAATAATCTGGAGACTGAGTCCACATCCCCTTTGCAAAACAACAATAGATCATCTACAAATCCTAGTTGGATTTTTGTTTAGCACATCTAGGATGAAATTTGAACAGTGCATCTTCTTGCAATCCCTGAACAAGCCTGCAAAAGTATTTCATGGCTAGCACAAACAAATAGGGAGAAAGAGGATCCCCTTGCCTTAGTCCTTTAATTTCTTAGCAGGGAATGCAACAGAAGGACTTCCATTTATAAGAATGGAGTAAGTTACTGTTGTGATGCACTCCATAATCCATGTCACAAATACGCTAGAAATTCCTGGTAATTGCAATATTTGTTACAGATAAAGCCACTCCATGGAGTCATAGGCTTTTTGCATATCAACTTTAAGCATACACCTTGGTAAGATATCAGTTCTCTCATATCCTTTGATATGTTCGTGACTCATGATTATGTTATCAGCAATCATTCTGCCAGGAACAAAGACTTTCTGTGATTTATCAACCAAAAAATCCATTATTCCTTGTGTTGGTCAGAACTTTAGAGATCACTTTGTATAAAATTGCGCAACAAGAGATAGGCCTAAAGTCCTTCACAGTGGCAGAGTTTTTAATCTTAGGTCATCGAAGTAATGGAGGTACAATTAATTGGTTTATACATGCTAGTTGTGCTGAAGAAATCCATAACAACACTAGTGATATCTTCTCCCATAACAGACCGGTCTTTTTTAAAAGAAGCAAGCATTAAACCCATCATATCCAGGACTTTTTGTGTCACTGATACCTTCTAGAGCCTTCCATATTTCTTCCTTATCCACCTGTTTAACTAGTTGCAACTGCTTGTCCCTTGATAATACATTGCCCCCACCCATGACATTTATGTTTATTGCTGGTAGACTAGGTGCTGCAGTACCTAGGAGTTATTTATAGAACTTTGTAATTTTCCCTTCAACTTGGCTATGGGATGACAATAGTATACCCTCCAGACTCATCAATTGTGTTATCTGATTCTGACTTTGTCTAGACTTGAGGCATGCATGTAAATAAGAGGTGTTAGCATCTCCTAGCTTCAACCACTGTACTCTAGACTTTTGCATCATGATACTCTCTATATTTATCCACTTCTCAAGTTCTGCTTTGCAATCTTTCTCATCTAGTGCTAGCATGTTAGCTGTTATGGGATCCCTCATATGAGCCTGTATGTTGAGTAATTGTTGGCGTGCCTTGTTCACCCTCTCAGTCACCCCCTTAAACTCCTTAGTATTTAAGCTCTAGATTAACATCTTTATTTTTATTTTCAATTTCTTCCATACACCTCTCATTGTGGGGTATGCCATACCCCTCCATCCCTTTCTCGCAGCACCAATGAAATCAGAATGCTCAGCTATGTGATTAAAGAACTTGAAGGATTTTGGACCACTACTCATTTGATCCCCAAAGGTAAAGCTCAAAGGACAATGATCTAACAACAATGGATCTATGATAAAGACTTGAGTATGCTCCCATTTCTGCACCCATGTAGTATTGGTTAAGATCCAATCTATTTTACTCTGTATGCGCCTATTTGTCCAAATATACCTCCTACCCAAACACGCCATTCCAATCATATTTTCAGTCTCCACAAAATGTTTAAAATCCTTTACCCCCCCAATCCGTCACTGCATTGCCACCAATTCTACAATCTCCATGTAGAATAATGTTGAAATCACCCATGATGGCTAGTGGTTAAGATACTACATTAGTAATTTGTGTCAATCCAGTCCATAGATGCTGCCTGTCAGCTATGGTGTGCATGCCATACACCCCCTGTTAGGAAAAACTCTGTATTTAATTGATTTGTGACATATTCATGAATAAATTGTTTGTGAACTGCATCCACTCTGAACTGCACTTTAGTTGGGTCCTATAAAATCCATATCCTGCCTCTAGGATCTGTCATATAATTGTCCACCCATTCCCATTTTCCAACCATTTTCTGGATAATCTTACTAGCCTTATTCTCTTTTATTTTATGCTCCAATACTACTATAATAGCTACTTTATTACTTCTACAGAAATTCCTAAACTCAACCTGATTATGCACTTTATTCAAATATGCACTTCATATAGGGTAGTTATGTGTTATTCCATCAACTAGATTGTTGAGCTCAACCCCTTGGCTCTCCTCATTGACCCCATCTAATCGTAATATTCTAGTGTCTGAAAACCATTAGAAGTACCCACTTCATGCTGTATAGGCTGAATTCCTCTTCTAGCAGACTTTCCAACCGTATTAGACCACTGGTGTTCCTCCTAAACTTGTTCTTTACCTTTCTCTCCTTCTCCCCACTAGTTGAGCTTTATATCTACCTTTTCATCAATCAATGGATTAGTAGTAGGGTCCAACACTCTAGCCTTCCTCCACCTTTAGGATTTTCCACAAGTAGGTTATTTTCTCTACACACATGACCCACATGACAACATTTAGCACAATACATAGGCCTCCACTTATATTCCACGTTTTGATCAAATATCCTCCCTACAGGTTCCTGAACCTCAATATTTCCTTTCATCTGTTGAGTTACATCTATTTCAACTAATAGTCTAGCATATGATATTCGTTCCATAGTGGAAGTACAGAAATCCATCCATAATGGTTTACCCAGTCCACTCCCAATCTTGCTATGAGTTGTAGCAGTCCAACAATTAAGGGGCAAGTTCGGGAGCTTTACCTAGAGTGGGATAGTGCGCAAGACCTCCTCCTTGAAATTGAAATCAGGTGTCGAACGTTTAATGATTAGTGGCTTATTGAATCGGTTGTATGACCCTTTAAAGTACCTCCTCCTTCTCATCGCTGTTGGTAAACCTCACAACAAAATATCCATCATTATGCAGAAACACCTTAGGTTTTTGGACAAAATTCCACTGACTTCCAATAAAATGTTCTAATGTCCCAATTGAAGGTGTATTCCCAACTACATACAACATAATGCTTTTTCCCACACTCCATTATCTGCCTCTATATCCTCTTCTATCAGTTGCACTACCACCTCTCTTCCAGTATAACAGGTGGAATATAAGATAAATTCATCCCCTTTGCAGCAAGCTTGGTAGCATCAAAAAGCCCAATCCAATCTCACTTACCTTGGTTAGCTATGCCTTCCCCATCCTTATCCTTCGCACCAGGGTTCAATACTACAATTGAAGGATTCACCATACTTTCCACTGTTTCATTGCCCTTCGCCTTCACTCTAGGTACCAAGTTCATACTACCATCCCCACCCCTTTTGGGTCACTATTTCCTGTCGGTGTAATTCCTTGTCTCGGAGTAGCAGTTTTGAGGTGATTCACCATTAACTCAGGCCATGGCTCCCCCGTATCTGGTTCACTGATTGCATCCAACTCCTGTATATCTCCCCTTTGTGTCCCCTGTAAACTAGTACTGATTTCCCCAATTGTTTTCTGTATGTCGTTATTCTTAGTCGTAATCTTCCTCGCCCGGCCACGGGCCATGCCGGAAAGCGCAAGTTAGTATTCACCTAACGTGCGCTCCAAGTCGAGAGAGTCATTCTACACCCAATTATTATCTTCTTTTAGGATCAAATATCTAATTTACTATCAAAATCATTTTTTGGGTAATTGGTGAGGCCCTAATGTACGTACTTTTACCTACTTTCTACTTCTAATATATCTTACATCTTCATTAGGATAATATATTACTTAATTGCATGGTATTAATGCCTCCTAAATTTGTCATTTGCTACACAGTTTGTCGTGCATTTATCATTGACTCATATTTAACTGTCAAATGTTGAAATAATAAATTTACACACACGTCTATTTAACAAATCACAATATGGTATTGCATTCTATTGTCGCTAACTCTTCACTTGTGGTGAGTATATTATATACTCTATGTTCTTAATCATTTTTTTAAAACATATATTAACTTTAGGGATTAAAATAACAAATTTTAATTAATTGAAGGTCAAATGTGCGGAGTCATATAATACAAGGACTAAATCCACAATAAGGCAATAACTTGAGGATCAAAATTAGTTTTTCCATTTTTCTCTTGATATATTAACTTGATTGAAATGATTCTTGATGTATAACAAAAAGTTCATTTTGGTCTTTCATCCTAAATCTAATAAATTTATTAAAATGAATGTTTTAAATTTAACTATAGATCCTATGTGGCTAACAAAATTTATCATTGTTTTGGTCATGATTTGAGTCTACACCCTGAACGTTGCCGACACTCGAGAACCATTGCTAGTCTCCAAGCTAACCTTCATCCTAGTTGACTACAGGCAGAAGACTAACTCAAGCATACACAAACATCAAACTGAAAAAAAATGCTTAATCAATAGTTTATTGAATCTCAAATTGTCTGAATATACTGAGTAGGAAATATAAGTTTTAAATAAAATATCTTAAACTGAAAGACTCTCCAAAATGGTCTATATATAAAGCTTCTACTATGTAAAGATGAGTGTGGTACAAGACCCACGACACCTTAAAATAATATTACTAACAACTCATAAAAAATGGAGTCCTCAGGAAGCAAGAATGCCGCACTCAAAAGCTGACGACCGGATGAAGTGATCTCAACGAAACTATTATTGAGGATCCCAAGTACCTGAATCTGCATCATAAAAAGATGCAGGTGGAATGACATCAATATATTGAATGTACGAGTATGTAATATAAAAGAATAACAAATAACTGAACTGAATAGATTGCAATAGATATAAATATATACTTAACTGAATGTAAAGAAATAAAGAAGTGAAATCATTTAAACTTTACAAATACTTACTCATCTATGAACTCAACATATTAAGTAATATGATAAAAATACACTTTTAACTCTATTTGGGAGATTCTCTAACCAAAAATCATCAGTATGAGCAACGTGATGATACAACATATCGCCCACGCTGTCAAAATTGTCCTATACTTTGTCGGGATATAGAACATCTCAACAAAGTTGATCCACTAAAGCTCTGCTCGAAAGCAATAAAGAGTCGTCTAAAAAGTATGATCCTTTATCCAAGTTGGCTACATGGTTTATGAGGAATGTGAGTTGTCTGAACTCATCCCCATATTGATGCTCAATACTACTCCCAATAAATATATACTCATGCTCAAATGTATGAAATATACTCTTTCTCAATTTGAGGTAAATGCTCAAAATATCCTCTTAAAAGAGGTAACTCTTCTGAAATATCTCTAAACTGATTAACCCATTTAGAAATCAAAATTTCACATTTCTCAATGTAAAAAGTGATACCTTTGGGAATACTTAGTTCCCTTATTGTCACGATCCGAGCCTACACCCTGGACGTGGCCGGCACACGAGAACCATTGCTGGTCCACAAGCGAACCCTCATCCTGGTTGACTACAAGCGAAAGACTAACTCAAGCATACATAAGCATCAAACTGAAAGAAACATTTAAAAATGATTTACATAATCTCAAAACTTTGCTGAATATACTGAGTATGAAACATAAATTTAAATAAAACATCTGAAAACTGAAAGACTCTCCAAAACTGTCTATCTATGAAGCCTCTAGTGTATACAACGATGAGTGTCGGGACAAGACCCACGACTCCTAAAAAGAACTAATAATAACGACTCATAAAACTCGAGTCTTCCAAAAGCAAAGAGGTCTCACTCATAAGCAGATGAGCGGATGAAGTGATCTCAACAGACTCTTGTTGAAGATCCTAAGAACCTGTATCTGCATCATTAAAAGATGCAGGTCGAATGACATCAATACATTGAATGTACGAGTATGTAAGATAATTGAATAACAAATAATTAAAAGAAAGGACTGCAATAGATAACGATGAACTCAAACTGAATGTAAAGAAATAAAGGAGTAAAATCATTTAAAGCTTTACAAAATACTTTCTCATCTCTGAACTCAACATAATAAGTGATATATAAAAATACACTTTAACTCTATTGGGAGATTTTCTAACCGACAACCATCATTATAAGCTACGTGATGATACAACGTCTCACCCACGCTTTTAGAACTGTCCTATACCTTGCCGGGGTATAGAACACCTCAACTAAGTGGATCCACTAAGCTATGCTTAAAAATCAATAAGGAATCATCTAAAAAGTATGACCATTTACCCATGTTGGCATACATGGTTTATGAGGACTTTGAGTTGTCTGAACTCGTCCCCATATCGGTGCTCAATACTACTCCCACTAATATATACTCATGCTCATATGTTTAAAAACATAACTCTTCCTCTAGTTTGAGATAATTGCTCAAACAACTCTCTTAAAAGAGGTAACTGCTCTTGAAATATCTTTTGAACTCATAACTCATTTAAAAATCTCAGTTTCTCTTTTATCAATGTAAAAATTGATACCTCTGGGAATACATAGTCCCCTTATACTCTTACTCAATTCATACTTGAAAACTCTTTCTCAAAAACATATCAAAATCATATTTTAATATGATCATTGTTGACTCGGAAAGTCATACCGCATAAACATTGATGGTATATCTAGATATCATACTGCTCATACATTGATGGCATACTCGATTGTCATACTAATCATGTTTTAGAAACTCTTTTCTCAAAACTCATCTTTACTTTCTCAAAACTCAATTTAAGAACTCAAGTGTTGGATTTAAAAAGCTTTTCAAAATTTATAACTCAAATCATAGGTTTTATGTGGAATTATGGACATGAACGACTCAACTCAGGGATCTTAATAGAAAAAAGGAAACTCAATACTCAGAACTCAAGACTCAAGAACTCAAGGACTCAAGAACTCGAAACTCATAACTCAACGATATTTCTCCTCTAAAAAATACCCAATTCATAGGGTTCATGCTGAAATATAGACATGAAAGAATCAACTCAAGAATTTTAGTGCATAACATATAGAAATTCAATAATTAAGAATAAAATTTCAAAAAGAAACAGGAACTCAAGAACTCAAATCAACTTATCTCAAGAATACTCAAATCTAGGGATAGAATCCTAGATTACTCTTTTACTAATTTGAAAATAGATGTAGGGCGTGAGGATAAACTAGTAAAATACTATGATAGCCTTACATACCTAAAAGAACAAGGGTCTTGAAGAATCTTGAAGAAGAACTTGATTAGAAGCCTTGAAACCCTAGCTTGAAGGAGAAAAATCAAGAAAACCTTTCTTGAGATTTTTGAATTAGTTTCTTGAAATCTCTATGGCCAAGAATTATGATTTTCATTAGTGATTCATAATTGCATGGAGGAATTTGAGTTGAAAAGAATGGAATTCTTGGAGAATGACTTACCTTGAAGAAAAATCTTGAAAAAGATTGAAAGAATCTTGAATGGAGTCTTCTACTTTGATTTTTCCTTAGGGTTTTACCTTAGGGTTTGAGAGAGAAGAGAATGATGAATTAAGAGATTAAAATCTGATTGTTTTGGGTCTTTAATTAGTCAAAAAATTCATTTAGGGTTTTTTTAGAGGTAAAAAGACAAAAACGACCCTTTTTAATGTTTTCCCCTCGGCTAATTCGTCACAACACTGTATTAGGTTACTAAAATGGTCATAACTTTTTACTCAAAACTCGGATTGTTGCAAAATTGGCTGCGTTGGAAAGAAGATTCAAATACCTTTAATTTGATAGGTTACGTTCCACGTAACTCTTTATATTCTAAGAGATATGATTGTTTGAAGTTGACCTAAAGAGAATCTTACATCAAAACTTAATCGGTAAGGAAACTTTCAACTCAACTTTGTGCTAGGAGATTCTAGTTACCTTAATTAATATCCAAAATCATTTCCACACTAAAGAATTTAACTTTACACATATGAAAAATTTAAGAATCACCTGATATGACCCTTTAAGTAAATGAAGAATTATTCGAGACTAGACTTAGAAATATTTGGGGTGTTACACTTATACTCTTACTCAAATCATTTTTAAAACTCTTTCTCAAAACTCATCTCTGCTTTCTCAAAAAATCAGTTTAAGACAAAAATGTTTGCTTTAAAAGGTTCTAAAAAATTATAACTTAAAATACGATTCATGCTGAAATATAGACATGAACAAATCAACTCAAAGATCTCAATAACAATATAGAAAACTGAATACTCAAAGATCAAGAATTCAGAACTCAACGATACTACTCATCTCAAGAATACTCAAAATCTAGGATAAAACCTTAGATTACTCTTTTACTGAATTTAGATAGATGTAGGGCATGATGAAGAACTCAGTATATCACTATGATAGCCTTACGCACCTGATTATGAAGCTATTAGACTGAGATTTTTTGTGGAGACCTGATTTTATCTTGAGCTTGAGAAACAACATTAGGTTTTTTTAGGAAACCTTTGATCCTAAAATCTTGGTAATTTCTCTTGATAAAGAAACTTTATTATGAAGTTGTTAGAGCGGAAGAATATGGGAAAACCTTGGGTAGAAAGATTCTCTTAGTATCTTGAATTTTTGACTTGAAGGTTTTAGGGTTCTTGTTGGGAGAAGAAGAATCCTAGGTGAATTTTAAGAGAATTTCTAAATACTTGAATGTTTAGATTGATGATTTTGAAAGGAAAACTAGTTAGTTAAATGATATACTCAGTTAAAACACTAAAAATGACTTAAAATAGGGTTAAGAAGCTTAGAAAAGGACCAAAATAACCCTAGAACGTGTGCAGGAAGTTGCTGAAAAAAAGTGCAGCAAGCCTTCATGGATGGCTCTGTCACGCCCCGAGCCTACACCCTGGATGTAACTGTCACTCAAGAACCATTGCCGGTCCCCAAGTGAACCCTTGGCCTGGCTCAATACTCAGCGGAAGACTTACTCAACATCATGGGAACTTAAAAGTAAAAGTTTCTCCATAAGTCTCAAAATTAATAACCCAGAATATTTTAAAGAAAACATTCAACTGGCCAAAAAAGGCAACTCAAGTCTTAAACATTTAACAATGGAAATGAAAAGACTCCTCAAAAACACTACTGTCTATCTATGAAGCCTCTAACAACTATGATGGAAGTCGGGACAAGACCTACGACATCCTAATGCGACTGAAAGTAAATGTGGAACCCTCTGAAGCAAGAAGGCTCAACAAAGCAACTCTGGAACTGCAAGTGGTATCAACGGAGCGCCTGTTGATGACCCTGGTTACATGTATCTGCATCATGAAAGATGCAGGCTAAATGACGTCAGTACATGGAATGTACGAGCATGCAAGGGGAACTCTAGAGCACAAACATAAGCTTGAACTGATAAAAAGGAACAACATACTCACCTCATCTCAACTCAACTCAAGGATACTCAAACTCAGAAAATACTCAACTCAGTTCAATATAAAAGCAACAATAAAGATACATTATAAAGAAAGCTTTTAAAATAATAGATAATAACTCAATGATTTAAAATACAATAATAACTCTTTTACTCTTATTTGAGAGATTCTCTAACCGACAACCATCACTATGAGCTATGTGATGATACATCGTCTCGCCCACGCTTCCAAAACTGTCATATACCTTGCCGGAGTATAGCTTATCCTCAACTAAGTGGATCCACTAAGCTATGCTTAAAAGCAATAAGGAATCATCTAAAAAGTATGACCCTTTACCCATGTTGGCATACATGGTTTTGACGACTTTGAGTTGTCTGAAGTAGTCCCCATATCGGTGCTAAATACTACTCCAAATAATATAACTTGTGATCATATGTTTAAAAACACTTTCTCATCTTAAAACTTTGAGATTATTACTCAAAAGGTTTTCTTTAAAAAATAGTGTACAAAACTCCTCATGAACTCATTTGGAAATCGAAGTTTCCTCTCATTTTAATTGTAAAAACATGAATTCAAATCTCCTCATCCTCATACCCAAGTACTCAAGTCTTGAAACAAGTTTTAAAAGTTTGTAAAAGACTTCTCAAAATGACTCGAAAGGTTCTCTCAAACTTGACTCTTCATCTTTTCTTGAATTGAAAATGTGAATTCAAGAGTGATGTTTCATGATATATAAGATCTCTCGATGATTAATGAAGGTTTAAATAGTTAGGATTAAGAAAGGAATGAAAGCTTGACTCAAAGGAACAAGTGCAGAATGATAACGAAGAAGAAAAGTGGTCTGACACTTTGTGGCACAGGGATGGCGCGCTGTGCCAGGCCTCCCCTTATGGGGACTGGTTTTTGGCGTACTGCTAGTGCCCCATGCCAGCCCTGCTGGCACATCGAACGAATTTTTCTTCTTGATTTTTTGCCCTAATTCACCTAGAATCGATTGATTTCTTTCAAACTCTCTTAGATTCGTATACTCAACTTAAATAAACAAAAACCTACTCAAATTTCCTTAAAAACGACCCTCAAACTCAAAACCCTCCCCTCAAGAACTCATCAAAACCCCATTTACAAAGAATGAAGAACGAAACTTCAAGAAATTCATCAATAACCTCAATACATGGATTTTCACGAAATTTAATCAATAAACTCATGATTGGCATAAGGGTGAATGAAACTATCACTATGAAATCTTACATACCTCGTAAGGATCAAATCCTTGGCGAAAATCCTCGAAGATCGCAAGAATATTGAACGAACGCTTGAACTTCTCTTTTTCTCCTCTTGAACCTCACTCTAAAACCCTAAGCGTGTTTAGGAATGACTAAAACTCTTTCCAATCAGTTTAGACCCCTAAAAGATTAACAAAAACGAGCTAGGCTAGTGGGGGTAAGGAAAAGACCAAACTAACCCACCTTAATTCAGATGAATTTCCTTAATTGGACAGGCTGAACTCAAACGGGCATATCTCCCTCATCCGAACTCAGAATTTAGAAAACTCGATGGCGTTTGAAAGAGGACTCGGAGATCTTTCATTTTATACCTTATGAGCCACCTAAATCATCCATTACTGAAAGTTATTGTCGTTTGAAGTTGACCCAAAACTCACAATTGAAGACCAACTTGCTCAAATCTCAAATTAGCTCTTTCCAATTTAGTTCTTTCTAAATTTAGCTCTTTCTTAGACCGAGGTGTTACAGGCTCTACGCTCCGTGGAACATTCCACCGGCCATAGTTGTCATCCGTAGAACTTTGACTGCCTGACAAGGCTTCACTAAAATAGGCATTACTCCAAGCTCGAAATAAGGGAAACTTGGTTGCGTTGGAAAGAGTACTCATAGAACTTTAATTTGTTAGGTCAGGTGCTAGCTAATTCATCATATGCTGATAGATATTATCATTTGAAGCTGACCTAAATATAATCTTATATTAAAACTTAATCGGTAAAGAAGCTTTCAACTCAACTTTGTGCTAGGGGATTCTTTTCACCTTAATTCATATCCAAATCCATTCTCACACTAAAGAATTAACCTTAATACCTAAGAACAATTTAAGAATCAACCGACATGACCTTTTCACAATTGAAGAATGATCTGGGTCTTAACTTAGAAATTTTCGGGGTGTTACAGTTTTCCTCTTTGTTAACTTCGAAGAAAAAACTCGATAAAATCTAATATCATTTTCTCTACTTTCACCGATAAAATTTGTTTTTTTTCTACAATATTATTATAGCGACCTTTTATCCATTTTTGTTTTAAAAAAGAGAAAAATGTAAAATTTATTAGAGAAAGTAGAAACAATGGTGTTAGATTTCATGGAGTTCTTTCTTTGGAGATAACAAAAAAGATAACAATTGTGGGTTCTGTTAGCCATATGGAGTCCACAGTTAAAATTTAACACTTTTTTTTATATATATTTTAGGTTAAGGGTAAATGACCAAAATGAACACATTTTATTATACATAAAGGACCATTTCAATCAAGTAAAATATATTAAGGACAAAAAATAAAAACATTTATCATACATTAAGGATCAATAAAATCAAGTGAAATATATTAAGGACCAAAATAAAGTATTATCAATATATTAAGAACCAAACACATACACACACACATACATACATATATATATATAGACACACACATATGAATTTTACCATCAAATGTGTAATCCTATGTTGTACAAGTTTAGGAGTATTTGGAAAAAAATTACCTTTATTATTTGTTAGATATTTTTTTTTACTATTTGTACTTGGATATGCTACACTTGAGCCGAAGTTTTTCGAAAATAGTTTTTCTGCCTTCACAAGTTTGGAGGTTTTCCGAAAATAGTTTTTCTGCCTTCACAAGTTTGGAGGTTTTCCGAAAATAGTTTTTCTACCTTTGGGTATGTTGTTGTTGGAAAAAATTACTTTTATTTTTTGTTATATATTTCTATTTTTTTAATTATTTGTACTTGGATATGCTACACTTAAGCCGAGGTTTTCCAAAAATAGTTTTTCTGCCTTCACAAGTTTTAGAGGTTTTTTGAAAATAATTTTTCTGTCTTCACAAGTTTGGGTATGTTTTTTTAAGAAAAAATTACTTTTAGATATTTCTATATTTTTTCTATTTGTATTTGAATATGGTACACTTGAGCCGAGGTTTTTTGAAAATAGTTTTTCTGCCTTCACAAGTTTGGAGGTTTTCTGAAAATAGTTTTTCTGCCTTCACAAGTTTGGGTATGTTGTTGTTTACTTTTATATACTAATTTTAGTGTACATGGTTTGCAGGTATGTATTACGTTGATATAGTAAAAATATTTGTTTACTTATTATTAATTTTTAAACTTAAATAACAATAAAATATCTCATTTTTCTCCTTTAATAGTGATACAAATCCATAATATGTAATGATCCTTCCAGTCGTAAAGGGATAACTATTTATAAGAGAAATCGGGTGAGAAAACTTCCGATTTGGAGAGTTAAAAATTTCATGCTAGGCTAAACTTGAAAGAAAGTAGTGGGATTGGACCGCTATGGAATGGGGGAAATGTCTATCTAAAGTCTATTTCCTTGTTGCTAAGATGTTAAGGAGTCCTTAGGATTTTTTAGAAGTTAATTCGGATAGATAGAACACATGATATTGAACTTGGCATGAAGGGATTGATTTAAAATATCAAGGTTTGAAGGTGAGTTTTGAAATGAGAACTTTTAAAGGATTTTCGAGGTTTTGTCTCATGTAAGTCGCTACAGCGGAGGGCATGCCGCCTCAATGGCCCAAAATTAGTTCCCGCTATAGCAGCGACACTATGGGTGGATTGAACAGCTTTGGTGCGGTAGGTCATTAAAAATGCAGAAAACTCTCCATAACCGCTCATAATCAACCAAGAATAATTTTGAGAAGTGCATAGGTAACCCTATGTAATGACCCGTTCGGTTATTTTTGGAAAGTTTCATGAAATTACCATTTTCCCTCCCGATTGTGATCCGAGTCTTTTATGTTTAAGTTTTGAAATTTGGTTTCGAACTTTGAGTGAAAAGTAGAGAACTTGGGTGAGTTTGTGATTTTGAAAGGCTAAGTTGCTTAAAAGTAATTTTTGGAGTCTTTTGGAGTTTCGAGTGTCAAAATGGAATTCCGTCGATTCCATTAGTTCCAGAATGAGGAATCTGATTAATGAGAGTTGTCAGTTTTAGATTTGAAGTTTTTATGAGGATTTGATATCCTTAGTTGTAAAATTGAAAATTTTTTGCCTTTGGGTTGATTTTGGTCAACATTCAGGGTTCAGATGCTCGGATCAGAATTCAAGATTTCCATTAGATTAGGAGGATAATTTTGGCCTAGGTGAGGTCTTGGTTGATTTTTGAGAGGTCTCGAGCTTGTTTTATCCTTTTGGCGTTGTGTTAGTTTCTTATGGTTTCCACAAATGTCGGGTTTAAGAGACCTCAGATTCATGTTTTGATGGTTCAGCTGAGTCTAGAATGTCGAGTACAATCAATTTGCATACGTGATTTGTGTTTACGGAGTTCAAAACGAATCCCAAGGTTCCTTTTGATGTTTTTGTTTTGGATGATGTTTCTGGTTTTGCAGTCTTTGCTTTAGCGAACTATGGTTCGCTTTAGCATTTTAGCGATAGTCGCTTAAGAGGAACCTAGTTTGCAAAAGCTAGACTGGCCTTTTGGGCGGGGTTCACTTTAGCGATGGTTGCCTAAGCGAAACCTGATTCGTAAAAGTGAGACCCTTAGTTTTTGCGGGGTTCTCTTAAGCGGAACCTGGTTCGTAAAAACAACATTAGAGGGGGTTTTGACCTGCATATTCGGGGGTTTAAGCCTCATTTTTCATTTTTGAGCTTGGGAAATCCTTGGTGGTGATTTTTGAAAGGATTGCTTGTGTTAAATTATTTGGGTATGGTTTTATGATCCTAAAACTCATTTTCCTTTTATTATTTATGGATTTTAACATCAAAATATGAGATCTTGATTGGTAAATGGTAAAGTTTTTCAAGAAATTAAGTTCTAAACTAAAACGGAGATTATATACCGATTTTGGTCCCTTTTTCGAAATGGTTTTCACCAATGAGTTCCTAAGGCCTTGAATATCATTTTCAAGTATTAAATTTTAGATTCGAACCTTCTTTCTAAAATTGGGTTTTGAGTTGATTGACCCGTGTTTTAAGGAATTTGATGTGTGTATTGTTGTTTCTGAAAATTTATTGTGAATACTTGCTTGTATATAGATTGTGTGGCTTCAGAAGTGATTCGTAAAGGGAAGACTCAACTCTTGAGTGATTAATTGATTGGTTTAAGGAAAGTGATCTCTTAAGCTTTGTATTCTAGTAGAATTGTCTACTTCTCTTCATTGTATATGTGTTGGGGGTAATTGAGAATGAGGTGAAGGGTTTATTGCTTCACTTGATTAAGGTTAATAAACAAAGAAGGGGTAAATGAAAAGGCTTCGTGATGATAACAATAATCTGTGAATTGCCTTGTTGTGACCCTATTTGATTGATTTGATGAAATGCCTTGATGGCTTGAATGTGGAGTTGAATTATATGACTTGTTGTCTCTTCGTGTGGTGTGATATTGCTCATGTGTTTTGACTATTGAATACTGTGATGAGACATGTGATGATTATTGATGGCGAGGTCTTTTCTGGAAAGTGCTTGTGATGCCGAGGACTTCTCCGGCAAGTGCAATTGATATATAGCCGATGGAAAATAGTTTCGGCTAGTGATTTGATATAAAGCCCATGGGAAATGGTCCCGGCTAGTGATTTGATATAAAATTGATGGAAAATGGTTCCGGCTAGTGATTTGATATAAAACCGATGTGAAATGGTTCCGGCTAGTGATATGACATAAAGCCGATGGGAAATGGTTCCGGCCATATTTGATTCTTGTGTTTTGATGCATTTTGATGCTTATGATTGACTTATTAGTTAATTGTGATTGAGGTACTTGATACTTGTGATTTGACTACGTGATACGTGTTAGTTGTGGACTTGGGACTTAGGACTATGAATATTGAGCCTTGTGAACTGTATATTGTAGAACTGTTATGTTCGGTTGATTTCTATGCAGGTTGTAGTTTGAGGAGGTTCGATTGGGATGAAAAGGAGTATTCAATTTCTAGCTAGGTTGCATTGTTTATTAGGTTGCTTGATAGGTACTGTGTTGTTGGTACGCACTCCTTGCTTCTACACTTGTGTAAGTTCCGAGTTCGAACCCGTGTGATCTCCTTCTTCTTCTTCTAATTTCGAGGCTTGTCAAGTATTTTGAGAGGTAGTTGCTTGTCATCTCGGTGGACCCTCTTGTTCTTTTACCTTATGTTTTGTTATACTTGAGAAACAAAAATATTAGACTTGTATTTATCTTTCAAATTATGCCTTTACATCAGTGACTTGTATATACGTGATAACCAGGTTTGAGGGTGCTAATAGAATGAATAAGTTTTCCACTTTTATCTCGTTCCTTCTTTATCTTTTCCACATTTCCTTCGTATCGTTAGGTTTGAGATTGACTTGTCTTGTTGGGAATAAAAAAGTGTCATCACGTCAATTTTTGGGTCGTGACAATTTTGTAGCTGGTCATAGCAATAGATGCCTATAAAAGTATGTCATCAAAAATCTCTATATGGATATATTACATTACATTTATTTTTTAATATTATATAAGCTACATATTTCATGAGGTAAGGGTATACATAGTACTATTTTCGTAGGTCCACTAGTTTGCATGTTAAAAGCCTTTTTGAGGGTACATACTATTTGTACCAAAGACCCCTTGTTTGTAGTTATATGTAATGTGAATCCTTAAGTATATGTTACTTATTTTATATAAAAAATATTTTTTACTTACATGCTACGTGTTACGTAAAGTGTGGGCACATATGCACTTTCCTCAATTTAAATTTTGTTGCATGATATTTTTCTTGAAATCTTAAAGAAATTCTCGTCATAATTATTTTATTTGCATAATTGATCATAGATCTTGATGTCCCTCATTTGCTAAGAACGAATGAGATAACCGTTGACGGGCTCAACCTTACCCTTTGTCGGGTTCTAGTGGAAGTCAGAAGCAAAACAAATTTTATGCACTTCAAACTCGTCATGAGCAAGAGGTTCTCCTGATGTAGTTACCGGTATATTGAAATTATTTCATCTTGATGTTTATGATTTGCTTGATCCTGGTGCTACCTTGTCTTTTGTGACGCCATATGTGGCTCTGAGGTTTGATATCTCTCTAGATGTGTTGATAGATCCTTTTTCTGTCTCTACTCCTATCGGTAAATCTATTGTGGCCAAGAGAGTGTATAGAAATTTTCTCATCACCTTATCCCATAGAGTCACTCATGTGAATCTTGTAGAGCTTGATAGGCTAGATTTTGATGTTATTCTTGGTATGGATTGACTGTATTCTTGTTATGATTCTATTGATTGTAGAACCTAAATGGTCAAGTTTCTATTTCCAAATGAATCCATCCTATAGTGGAAATGGGGAAATTATATGCCTAAGAGTCAGTTTGTTTCTTGTCTTAAAGCTAGAAAGATGATCTCTAAGGGTTGCATATACCATCTAGTTTGCGTTAGGGATACATATTCTGAAACCCCTACTCTTGAGTCGGTACTCGTTGTTAATGAGTTTCCAGAAGTGTTTCCCGATGATCTACCCGATGTTCTTCTCGAGAGGGAAATAGACTTCAGTATTGTCCTTCTTCTAGATAAGCAACATATATCTATTCCTCCTTACCGAATGGCTCTGGCAGAACTTAATGAATTGAAAGAGTAATTGAAAGACTTGTTGGATAAATGTTTCATCCGACCAAGTATCTCTCCATAGGGTTCTCTAGTCTTGTTTGTTTGTAAGAAGGATGGTTCCCTTTGTATGTGCATTGATTATCGTCAATTGAATAATATCACTATTAAGAACAAGTACCCCCTTTTGAGGATTGATGATTTATTCGACCAACTACAAGGAGAAAGTTACTTTTCTAAGATTTACCTCCAGTCGGGTTATCACCAATTGAGGGTGAAGGAAGATGATATTCCGAAGATGATTTTCTGGACTCGGTATGGTCTTTATGAGTATTTGGTGATGTCATTTGGGTTGACTAATGCTCCGGCCGCATTTATGGATTTAAAGAATAGGGTGTTCAAAAAATACCTTGATATGTTTGTGATCGTGTTTAATGATAATATCTTGATCTATTCAAGGAGTTAGGATGAACATACTGATCATTTGGGGATTGTGTTGCAAGTTCTCAAGGACCAACAACTCTTTGCAAAGTTTAGTAAGTGGGAGTTTTGGTTAAGATTCGTGGCTTTTCTTGGTCACACTGTCTCCATCAAGGGTATTGAGGTAGATCCTAAGAAGACGGAGGAGTCAAGAGTTAGCCTAGACCCTTATCCCCTTCTGATATTAGAAGCTTTCTGGGTTTAGCTGGGTATTATAGAAGGTTTGTGGAAGGATTTTCTTTGATTGCCTCTCCATTGACGGCCTTGACCCAAAAGAAAGTTAAGTTCTTATGGTCGGAAGCATGTGAGAAGAGTTTCCAGGAATTAAAAGATAGACTTACCTCCGCCTAATATTCACTCTACCGGAAGGGTCCGATGGGTTTGTTTTTTATTATGATGCTTCAAGGATTGGACTAGGGTCTGTCCTTATGAAAAATGGGAAGGTTATTGCCTATGATTCACAACAGCTAAAGATTCATGAAAAAAACTATCCTATCATGATTTGGAACTATCGGCAGTTGTGTTAGCCTTAAGGATTTGGAGGCATTACTTATACTTTGTTCATTTTGATGTCTTCACCGACCACACGAGTTTGCAATATGTATTCAAGAAAAACGATCTAAATCTTTTCCAAAAGACGTCACTTGAGTTATTAAAAATGACATAAGTGTCCTCTATCACCCCGGAAAAGCGAATATAGTGGCAGATGCTCTTTGTCGGCTATCAATAGGTAGTGTTGCCCATGTGGAAGAAGATAAAAGGGAGTTGGTCCGTGATGTTCATAGATAGGCCCGATTGGGTGTTTGATTGGTTGACTCCACCAAAGGTGGTGTTATGGTTCATAATGGTTCATAATCATCTTTCATGTCGTATGTGAAGGCAAAGCAAGATCTTGACCCGATCTTGATTGAGTTAAATGAGCCGGGACTTAAAAAGTCTGTTGAGGTTTTCTCCCAAGGGGGAGATGGTGTGCTTCAATACCAAGGTTGCTTGTGTGTTCCCAATGTTGATGACTTAAAAATGCGAATCTTATCAGAAGCCCATAGTTCTTGATATTCCATTCACCCCGGAGCCACCAACATGTACGTGACTTGTAGGAGGTCTATTGGTGGAATGGGATGAAGAAAGATATTGTGGAATTTTTGTCTTAGTGTCCTAATTGTCAACAAGTGAAAGTTAAGCATCAAAAGATGAGAGGTTTGTCCCGAGATATCTGTATTCCTACTTGGAAGTGGGAAGATTTGAATATGGACTTCATTGTTGGTTTACCACACACCCAGTGATAACATGACTTGATTTGGGTCATAGTAGATCGTATGACAAAATCGGCTCATTTCATCCCCGTCAAGGTTTCTTATTCGGTGGAAGACTATGCTAAGTTGTATCTAAGGGAGATTGGTTGAATGGAGTGTCCCTATCCATCATCTCTGATCGTGGTACCAATTCACTTCTTTGTATTGGAAATATTTCCAAAAGGGGCTTGGTACTCGTGTTAAGCTTAGTACGACCTTGCATCCTCAAACCGATGGGCAAGCGGAGCGTACTATCCAAATGTTGGAAGATATGTTGAGATCTTGTGTGATTGACTTCAAGGGTAATTGGGATGATCATTTGTCTTCGATTGAGTTTGCGTATAATAATAGCTATCATTCAAGCATTGTTATGGATCCATTTGAGGCTCTTTATGGTAGGAGGTGTAGATCTCCTATAGGTTGGTTTGAAGTTTGTGAGGTTGCTATGATAGGCCCCGAATTGGTACAAGAGGTTATGGAGAAAGTTAGGCTTTTTAGAGAAAGGTTGAAAATGACTCAAAATCGACAAAAGTCTTATACCGATGTTAGATGAAGAGATCTATAATTTGATATAAATTATTGGGTCTATTTGAAAATTTCACCTATGAAGGGTGTCACGATTTTTGGTAAGAAAGGGAAGCTTAGTCCCCATTATGTGGGTCCATATCAGATTTTGAGGTGTATTGGTAAAGTTGCTTATGAACTTGATTTACCTAATGACTTAGCATCGGTGCATCCGCTTTTCCATGTCTCCTTGTTGAAGAAATGTGTTGGTGATCCGACATCTATAATACCATTGGAGAGCCTTGGTATAAAGGAGAGTCTTTCTTACAAAGAGGTCCCAGTTGAGATTTTAGACCGACAAGTCCGAAAGTTGGGAAACAAAAAAGTTGTTTCTATGAAGGTTCTTTGGAGGAATCAGTTAGTTGAGGGTGCTACTTGGGAGGTCGAGGCCAATATGATGTCCTGTTATTCTCGTCTATTTCCCTTCGTCCCTACTCTAGCTTGAGTTATTTAGTTCTTCATGGTTCACTCTTTTGGTTTCATGTGTCTTAGTCATTCCCATGTTTCCTCAGGCATGCATGCTCATAAAAACTTATTTTTTGAGAAAATGAGTTAACTTGATTGATTTCTCCATATTTATGCACATTTGAGTATTAGTTGCATCTAGGCCTTATGAAATTATATTTTGAATATACTTTAGCTTGGAGTCGATTTTCCTCCTCGGATATGTGAATTTATGTGATTGCATTCATATTGGGTTGTTAGATCTTGTTCTTATCCTCCTTATTATGTCTTGAGTTCTATTCGAGGAAGAATGTTTCCAAGGGAGAGATATTGTAACATCTCAGATTTGGAAAGGAAAGAAAATGCAGATTTTTTTAGCTGGTGTCTGTGTCTATGAGTCCCAACTACCGACCGTAGGTGGTCCTACGGGCCGTAGATGGAAACCGTAGGTGGTGGAAAAATAATAATTTTTAAAATTCAAGTTCCAGTATCCTTTTTACAGCTCACCAGGATAATTTTTCATCCCATATACAAGTCGTAGGTAGGTCTCGTAGGTGAGTTTCAGAATTAGTGAAATTTTGAGGATCAAAGTTGAGTTCTATGGATGGCATGTACAAACCGTAGGAAGACCTACAACCGTACATAGGATCCGTCGAAAGTGGGTGAATTATGGAGTCCCATTAACCCATCTACGATTGACTAGTATGGTCCATCGAAGGACCTACAGACTGTAGGTCCAACCGTAGATGGGGTCCGACATTTATTTCAAAAGGGGCTTTTGGGTATTTTTCTAATTATTTAACCCAATACTATGTTGTTTTACCTTCTACCCCAGGCTCTATATAAATATTTTTTACCCCCAAATTATCCAATTGAACTCATTTTCCTAAATTCCCAAAAGTTGACCAAGTCATCCTCCCGAATTCTCTCAAGTCTAAGGAAGAAGAAGAAGAGCTAGGGTTCCATTCAAGTCTCCAAATCCTCCATATTCTTGGGCTTTGGTACTCAAGGTAAGTGTGCATTCACCCATGTAGTTCTTTCCTCCATGGAATTCCTAAAGATTGAAGGTTTCCATTTCAATTCTCAAATTATCAAATTAGGGTTTTAATTCAAGGAATGTGGGTTTCTTCCAATTATGATTTATTATGATCAATTAAGTCTTTTAATGCATTATCTTATATTAATCTATGATATTTAGTTGGAATTGCACTTGTCTGTGCTTCAATTATGCTTTTCATCCACGATCTTATGATAAACCCATGAACTATGAAATTATGGAGATACACATGTTTTCATGAAGCCATTATGAATGATTTAAGGTTGCTTTGAGAGTAAATCATCAATATTATTGTTGTGAAAGGTTATTCTCACATGAAGGATTCATAGGGTTGAAAGGTTTTCTCAACTAAAGATTAAATCAAGATTTAGGATCTATTCTAAATGAACTCTAGCTTGGTTTGGCTACTTGATTGTGTCTTTCCATGGATAATAAGATGAGTATGATTAATAACTATTCCGTGGGATTTATGCTTAGCACCGAGTGGACTAGCGATGATTACCTATGTCCCATAACTATGTGCCACCATAGGTTTTTCTTAGATAGATATTAGCTAGTGGATCCATTTTAGTTCAAGTTTATGTTCTTACCTTGGCAAGCAAGGACATCTCTTTTCGGTGTGGGATAGACACCGAATTCCATATTATAGTTACATGGTCTATGTCGGTTAATGGAAAGCTCCCACAATAATGTACTAAGGTTACTATCTAAAAGTATCTCAAATATGTTTTAAAGATGTTTAGCTTGCATTGACCATGGTTACGACTTATGTTTTCTAACATATTATTTTATAATTTAGCTTGGTCATTGCATGTCATGTAAAGTCCTCTCTTAGCATGATTTCATAACTCTTATGCATTGCTATCATACTTAGTACATTTCATGTACTAATGCATACTTGTGCCTACATTGTTTCACTATTGTAAGGTCCGACGCTCCTACTCCGCAGACTCGTGGTTAGTTGTTCCTTGAGCTTTTGAAGATTGGTGAGTCCTCATATTTCGAAGACCAAGACTCTTTTATTGCTTTAAGTCATTATGTTTCAAACTTGTATGTGATGTATTGGTAACGTCCCAATCACTTTTCTTATGATGTATTAGTTGGCTTGAGACTTATGTTAGACTTTCGTTTTTATCACGCCTCGAGCTACCCCCAAGACGCGGACATGGGATCTAGGATCACGAGTGACCCCAAGCTAACCCTGCTGGCATATCATAAGCATACTTAAAGAGAACTGAATCAATAAACACTGTGCGGAAGCTAATCATAAGATAAATCTGAAATGATGGGGATTACCCATACTACATCTGAATATATAAATGCGGAGAGTTTAATAACAACTGAAAAGTCAAACTCAAATACTAAAGATGATTCTAACTATGTCTGAAATAAAGGCTCTAACTGACTAGAAATGCTGGGAAATGCCCCAGCTAAATCTAGATAAAACTGAAACTAAGACTAAAAGCAAAGGAAACATGTCTGTCGTCCTCAGAGAATGAGGACTCACCACTGATACTGCTGAGCTGAAGATCGGGAGCCGATCTATGCGTGATCCGGAAGCTAAGAACCTGAACCTACATCACGAGAGAGTATGCGTCAGTACTTGAAAGGTACTGAGCATCCAGGATAAAGTATAGCTGAACAAGAATCATAACTGAACAAAGCAATAAGAGCAATGATATAATCTGAACTGAATGTAAATACTGAGATATACTGAATACTGAGCTAACTGAATGCAATGACCAAGTACATAATATGTTGAGTCTGAATACTGAACTGTAATTGATAACCTGGTCAATACACTAGAATCTGATTGTACTGTGGGAGCTACTGATAACCGACATAAAACCCCATGAGCTAAATGTGGAGTCATATGTATAAGCCCCATCGAGAGGATCCAATATACCCTGCCAGAGGTATAGAGGCATGACTAGCGTGATCACTAAAATGATAACCACAAATGGGACTTACAACCTACGGGGCACGTAGTTCTGGGACTATGAGGGTACACTGGAACCCTAGTCCACTCGGTATTAAGCTACCCCCAATTGATTATGAAATTAACACATTATGACTGAATTCTGTAAAATGTGGATAGCTCGATGTTCTGACATGCCAACTCTGAGAATGAAATAATTATATTTGATAATATGACATTCGTAAACTGAAGCATGTATATAACTGAAATAGCTGGCCTAGCATGTGTAATTCATGAACTAAAGGAACTACATAGCTAGGGTTCTGAATTTCATGCAAGAAACTGAGCAACAACATGATAATCTGATTTGGATCATTCTAACAGCTAAACCCAACAATTTCTAACATTCAAGAAACCCTAGGTCTAGATAATATCAAGGGAATCAAGATTCTGACTTAATTCTAGGGACCTAATGGGCGAAAGGTACCCACTAGTGAAATCCCACATACCTAGTGATGAATTCCACGAAGAAATCTTTCGATTTTGGGGCTGGAACTGAACAAAACTCGCTGCGTTCTTGGATAAAGGGTTTGGTTGACTCTTTCTCCCCTTTTGCTCTGAGTTTGCTAAATTTTGGAGAATGAATTGACTATGTTAAGTTGTAATTAAGTTACTAGGCTTAAACTGATCAAAACTACGTAGTTTAGGGGTCCAACGCATAGGGAAAATACCAAAAGACCCCTAACTTAACTGTTGTCGGGGTCAACCGACGGATTGACTGACGGACCGTAGATGGACCAACGGTCCATGCTGGTCAACCGTCATTCGTTACTGGGAGTTGAATAATAAGGGTCTGGCCTACGGCCTGGACCACGGACCGTGGTCTGACCTACGGTTCGTAGGTCCTAGCGTAGGTCTGGACTTAGAATAATTTTTCTGGATTTTTTGGGAGGGGCTCTAGGTGGTGAACCACGGACCACCAGGACGGACCGTGGGTCACCCTACGGTCCGTAGGTGGTGCCCATCGGTGGCACCTGTAGCTTCTCAAATCTGTAATCTAGCCTGTCTAGGATACGGGGTGTTACATTATCTCCCCCTTGGGAACATTCGTCCTTAAATGAAGACTAAACTAGCTTAATACGGAGGGAAAGAGCTGCAAACCCTACCACTAATTTCTGAAAACTGATTTCTGACTGAACTGAGTTCCAAGGACATTCCAATACGCTGAAAATGCAAATACAAACTGAAGGACATGATACTAAGACTGAATCTACAAATGAATGAATGAAAAACTGAAGAGGAACTATTACCTCAAGCTGGAGTGGAATCGGAAGGAAAGAGATGAGGATACTTGACCTTCATGGCTGCTTCTGCTTCCCAAGTAGCTCCCTCTACGGACTGACTCCTTCACAAAACCTTAACTGAAGCGACTTTTTTGTTTCTCAACCTTCTAACCTAAAGATCAAGAATCTCAACTAGAACATCCTCATAAGTGAGACTATATTTCACAGCCACACTCTCTAAAGGTACTATGGATGTTGGATCACCCACACATTTCTTCAACAACGATACGTGAAAGACTGGATGCACTGCTACTAGTTCTGCTGGCAACTCTAACTCGTAAGCCACTTTACCAACCCTTTTCAAGACCTTGTAAGGGCCTACATATCTAGGACTGAGCTTTCCTTTCTTGCCAAACCTCATCACCCCCTTCATATGTGACACTTTCAGGAAAACTCGATCATCAACTTGGAACTCCAAGTCACTTCTCCTTACATCTGCATAGGATTTCTGGTGACTCTGGGCTGTCTTAAGTCTATCTCTAATGAGCTGCACTTTTTCCATAGCATCATAAACTGAATCTGGTCCTATCAAGGCTGCTTCACCTACTTCAAACCAACCAACTGGAGATCTACATCTACGCCCATACAATGCCTCATAAGGGGCCATCTGAATGCTGGAATGGTAGTTATTATTGTAGGCGAACTCTATAAGAGGAAGGTGATCATCCCAACTAGCCTTGAAGTCGATCACACAAGCTCTCAACATGTCCTCTAAGGTCTGAATGGTACGCTCTGTCTCTGCGGATGAAATGCTGTGCTAAGATTAACCTGAGTACCAAGACCTTTCTGAAATGACTTCCAGAAATGAGAGGTAAACTGAGGACCTCTATCTGAGATGATATACAAAGGAACCCCATGCAACCTGACTATCTCATTAATGTAAAGCTTGGCGTAGTCCTCCGCCGAGTCTGTAGTCTTAACAGCCAAAAAATGTGCAGACTTAGTAACTCCGTCTACTATCACCCAAATAGAGTCATGCTGTCTGCGAGTACGAGGTAAACTTGTAATGAAGTCCATGTTGATCACTTCCCACTTCCAAGTAGGAATGTTGATCTCTTGAGTCATACCCCCTGGTTTCTGATGTTCTACCTTCACTTGCTGACAATTGGGGCACTTAGCCATAAAACCTGCTATATCCCTCTTCATGCCATTCCACCAAAAGACTTTCCGTAGATCACGGTACATCTTAGTGACGCCTGGATGAATAGAATACCTGGAGTTATGGGCTTCTGCAAGAATCTGCTGTCTCAACTCACCGACCTTAGGAACACATAATCGAACCTGATAGCGAAGCACACCATCTCCCCCTTGGGAGAATACCTTAACTCTCTGCTGGTGGACTACACCCTTTAGTTGAAGCAATATCAGATCACTGTCTTGCTTTTCCTTAACCTCCGCTGCCAATGAAGATTCTGACCCATTCTGAACTGTTACACCATCATCTGATATGCTCATAAGGCGAACTCCCAAGCGAGCAAGCCTGTGAATATCCCTTGCTAGTTCTTTTCTTGCCTCCTCAACATGTGCTACACTACCCATAGATAGTCTGCTAAGGGCATCTGCTACTACATTGGCCTTACCAGGATGGTAAAGCACATTCATGTCATAATCCTTGAGGAACTCAAGCTATCTCCTCTGGCGAAGATTCAACTCTTTCTGGGTGAACACATACTGAAGACTTTTATGGTTTTTGAACACATCTACGTGAACACCATACAAGTAATGTCTCCAAATCTTAAGTGCAAACACCACTGCTGCAAGCTCAAGGTCATGAGTCGGATAATTCTTCTCATGCACCTTAAGTTGTCTAGAAGCATAAGTTATAACCTTACCTCGCTGCATCAACACACAACCTAGGCCGACTCAGGATGCATCACAGTAGATAACATAACCGTCTGAACCCTCTGGTAGAGTCAAAATCGAAGTTGTAGTCAACCTACTTTTCAGTTCTGTGAAGCTTTTCTCACAATCATCTGACCACTGAAACTTAACCTTTTTCTGAGTCAACTTAATCAATGGAGAGGCTATGGATGATAATCCTTCCACGAACCTTCTGTAATAACCTGCTAGACCTAAGAAACTTCTGATATCAGTAGGAGAGGTAGGTCTGGGCCATTGTTTCACCGCTTCTATTTTCTGAGAATCCACTTGGATCCCTTCGCTAGATACTATATGCCTGAGGAAAGCAACTGATTGTAACCAAAACTCACATTTGCTAAACTTAGCAAACAACTAGCGATCTTTGAGAGTTTGCAGAACAACTCTCAAATGAGTCGCATGTTCTTCCTTATTCCTAGAGTAAATGAGGATATCATCAATAAAGACGATAACGAACAAGTCCAAATACTGCTTGAACACTCTGTTCATCAAATCCATGAAAGCTGCAGGAGCATTGGTTAGTCTAAATGACATAACTACAAATTCATAATGACCATACCGGGTTCTGAAGGCTGTTTTTGGAATGTCACTATCTCTGACTCTGAGCTAATGACAACCGGATCTGAGGTCTATCTTCAAAAAATGACTAGCACCCTGAAGTTGGTCAAACAAGTCATCAATCCTGGGGATGGGATACTTATTCTTGATTGTGACTTTGTTCAACTGCCGATAGTCAATGCACATCCTGAGAGAACCATCTTTCTTTTTCACAAACAATAATGAGGCACCCCATGGCAAAATACTAGCTCTGATGAAGCCCTTATCTAGAAGGTCTTTCAATTCCTTAAGCTCAGTTGGAGCCATTCTGTAAGGAGGAATAGAAATAGGCTGGGTATCTAGAAAGAGATCAATTCCGAAGTCCATTTCCCTTTCGGGAGGAACTCCGGGAAAATCTTCTGGAAACACTTCTAGGAACTCATTAACTACTGGAACTGACTCAAGAGTTGGGGTTTCAGAGCTTGAATCCTTAACCCGGACTAGATGATATGGATAACCCTTAGAGATCATCTTTCTGGCCTTAAGGTAAGAAATGAATCGACCCATAGGCGCTAAGCTACTGCCCTTCCATTCTAAGATTGGTTGGTCTGGAAACTGAAAATGAACAATCCTAGTTCTACAATCGACTGAGGCATAACAAGAATGTAACCAATCCATGCCTAGAATGATATCGAAGTCTACCATTTCTAACTCTACAAGATCTGCTGAGGTGACTTTCTGAGAGACTGGGACAGGGCAATTTCTGTATACCCGTCTAGCTATAACTGGGTCACCAACTGGAGTAGAGACTGAGAAGTGTTCTAAGAGAGTTTCTGGACTAACATCGAATTTGACTGCTATATAAGGAGTTACAAAGGAAAGAGTAGCCCCTGGATCTAACAAAGCATAAACATCTAAGTTAAAAACTCGTAACATACCCGTGACCACATCAGGAGAATCTTCTTGATCTTGGCGAGCCTAAAGAGCATACAACCTGTTTTGGCACTGACCGCCACCTGTACCAGATGAGTTACCCTGTTGAGTCGGGCGACCTGCTGGTGCTGCTGAAGTTGTGGACTGAGCTCTACCACTATTACCTCATTGACTCTGTTTAGAAGGACAATCCCGCAACCTGTGACCAGACTGACCACACCCAAAACATCCTTCCTTTCCTGCAAGACACTCACCCGGATGGTTCTTACCACACTTAGGACAAGTTGGGTAGGCTTTGGTACCTGAAACACTCCCCTGAGACTTAGAGCTTGATGCCCTACCTTTCTGATCCTGTCGGAACCTGTAGAATGGAACACTAGCTGACGAAGGTGCCGGAGCTGAAGATTTCTGCTGAAACTGAGAGTGATTTCCACTACCCGATTTCTGTTGAGAGTACTCATAGTTACCTGTTCTAGCTTTCTTGTTGTCCTTAGCTATTTCCTTAAGCTTATCTCCATCAACCTGCTGAGCATGAGTCATAAGCCTAAAGATGTTCATATTTTCCAGCAACATAGCATTTATGCACTCTGTTTTCACTAAGTCTGACACTCTATACAGAAACTTGTTCATTTGAGCCCTGGAATCGGCAACCATGTGAGGAGCATACTTGGAGAGTTGGGTGAACTTGAGTCCGTACTCTTGGACTGTCATGTTACCTTGCCTCAAATTCATGAACTCCTGAGCTCTTGCCTCCCTCAACTCTCTTGGGAAGAACCTGTCCAGAAAAGTCTCACTAAAGCATTCCCAAGTGATAGGAGCTGCATATGTAATCCTATTCTCTTTCCATTGAGTATACCAGATATGAGCTACATCCTTAAGCTGATAGGATGCCAACTCTACCCTATCATTACCTGTCACTTGCATCACTCCAAAGATTTTCTGGATCTCATCTATGAAGTTTTAGGGATCTTGTCAAATCTATGATCCTAAGAACTCAGGCATATTCATCCTAACAAAATCACGAACTCTAGCTGCAGCTGACCCAACATTAGCATTTGCAGGAGCTGGAACCTGCTGGTTGTTCTGGTTAGTCACACTCTGAGCCAAAAGTTGGATAGCCTTCTGAAACTCTGCATTCAAACATTTATGATCTAGGACTGGAGGAGCTGCTGTAGCATTCTTTGCGTTAGCTCTACGAGGAGGCATGATCTGAAATACATAACGATGAGTTAGAGAGAGATCATACCAACACACGATAAGAATATCAAGAAAGTGAGGCTTTCCTAAAACACTTCGTAGCTTCCCCCTCATTAGATGTGGTGCACTTCACACCCATGAAAATGACTCTACTTAGTGCGGCTTTTCATACATCCTAGGACACTTAAACCTAACGCTCTGATACCAAGTTTGTCATGCCCCGAGATACCCCCAGGACGTAGACATGAGACCTAGGATCACGAGTGACCCCAAGCTAACCCTGCTGGCATATCATAAGCATACTTAAAGAGAACTGAATCAATAAACACTGTGCGAAAGCTAATCATAAGATAAATTTGAAATGATGGAGAATACCTAAACTACATCTGAATATATAAATACGGAGAATTTAACAACAACTGAAATGTCAAACTCAAATACTAAAGCTGATTCTAACTATGTCTGAAATAAAGCCTCTAACTGACTAGAAATGTTGGGATATGCCCCAGCTAAATCTAGCAAAAACTGAAACTAAGACTAAAAATAAAGGAAACATATCTTTCATCCTCGGAGAATGAGGACTCACTACTGATAATAATGAGCTGAAGATCGAGAACCGATCTATGCGTGATCTGGAAGCTGAGAACCTGAACTGATATCACAAGAAGATGTAGCGTAGAGTATGCGTCAGTACTTGAAAGGTACTGAGCATGTAGGATAAAGTATAGATGAACAATAATCATAACTGAACAAAACAATAAGAGCAATGATATAATCTGAACTGAATGTAAATACTGAGATATACTAAATACTGAGCTAACTAAATGCAACGACCAAGTACATGATATGCTGAGTCTGAATACTGAACTGTAACTGATAACCTGGTCAATACACTAGAATCTGACCGTACTGTGGGAGCTACTGATAACCGACATAAAAACACATGAGCTAAATGTGGAGTCTGATGTATACACCCCATCGAGAGGACCCAATATACCCTGCCAGAGGTATAGATGCATAACAGGCGTGATCACTAAAATGAAGCCCACAGAGGGGACTTACAACCTATGGGGCACGTAGTTCTGGAACTATGAGGGTACGCTGGAACCCTAGTCCACTCGGTATTAAGCTACTCCCAATTGATTATAAAATTAACACATTATGACTGAATTCTGTAAAACATGGATAGCTCGATGTTCTAACATGCCAACTCTAATAATGCAATAATTATATCTGATAATATGACATTCGTAAACTGAAGCATGTATATAACTGAAATAGCTGGTCTAACATGTGTAATTCATGAACTAAAGGAACTACATAGCTAGGGTTCTGAATTTCATGCAAGAAACTGAGCAACAACATGATAATCTGATTTGGATCATTCTAACAACTAAACCCAACAACTTCTAACATTCAAGAAACCCTAGGTCTAGATAATATCAAGGGAATCAAGATTCTGACTGAATTCTAGGGACCTAATGGGCGAAAGGAACCCACTAGTGAAATCCCACATACCTGGTGATGAATTCCACGGAGAAATCTTTCGATTTTGGGGCTGGAACTGAACAAAACTCGCTGCGTTCTTGGATAAAGGGTTTGGTCGACTCTTTCTCCCCTTTTGCTCTGAGTTTGCTAAATTTTGGAGAATGAATTGACTAGGGTAAGTTGTAATTAAGTTACTAGGCTTAAACTGACCAAAACTACGTAGTTTATGGGGTTAAGCGACATAGTTTAGGGGTCCAACGCATAGGAAAAAGACCAAAAGACCCCTGACTTAACTGATGTCGGGGTCAACCGACGGACTGACCGACGGACCGTGGATGGACCGATGGTCCATGCTAGTCAACCGTCGTTCGTTACTGGGAATTGAATAATGAGGGTCTGACCTACGGCCCTGGACCACAGACAGTGGTCTGACCTACGGTCCGTAGGTCCTAGCGTAGGCTGACCCTTAGCTGATTTTCTGGGGGAGGGGGTTTCTGGTACTGAAATCTGGGGGCCGACCTACGGCCCTGGACCACGGACCGTGGTCTGACCTACGGTCCGTAGGTCCTGGCGTTGGTCTGGACTTAGAATAATTTTCTGGGCTTTTCTGGGAGGGGCTCCAGGTGGTGAACCACGGACCACCAGGACGGACCGTGGGTTACCCTACGGTCCGTAGGTTGTGCCCGTCAGTGGCACATGTAGCTTCTCAAATCTGCAATCTGGTCTGTCTAGGATACGGGGTGTAACAGTTTTTGTCAAACTCTTTATGATATGAAACTGTCTTTTGAATTCTCTAAATTCTATTATCTTGTATGATGTATTTTAAGTGGCTTGTGTAGGGTCTCTCAGGGTTATATATACCATGTTACACCTAGGGTATACTTTGGATCGTGACATAGAGTGGGATGATTATTCCCTAAAGTGGGACATCATAAAGTTATTGAGCATTAATGCATTATTTTGAGAGTAGTATCAAGCACTAATTTGGGTAAGTGTTGAGATAATCCAAACCCCAAACTGCATAACCACCATCTGATAGGATCATGCAGTTGATTCTGGTGACTCCTCACAAAGCCCTTGGTAAGGGCTCAAAGGTTGGATCCATTAGTTATGCCTGTCCTTTACACGGGTAACGTATAGAATTGTTATGGGTAAGATGATGTATCATCATGAGGCTCACATGATGGTTGTCAGTTAGAGATACTCCACAAAAAAAGTAAAGTTATATTATTTTCAGTATTTGCTATTATTGCATATATTCAAATGACTTTGTTTCGGCCCATATTCAAAAAGCTCAGTATGTTTGGTTTTAGCTAGTTTTTTATTAAACTATTTTACATATTGTACATCCATGTACTGACATCATTCGACGTTGCATCTTTTAATGATGATGAGTCACGAATTTAGGATCGATAATAGACACATCATTATGATAATTTTCATCCAAATTTGGTGAGACCTTCTTACTTTTGGAGAACTCTAGTTTATCTTGAGTGTTATTAGTTAATACATATTGTTAGTAGAGTATTCAAGTAACCTAGAGTCTTGTCCTTATAACCTATCTTCAGTATATTAGAGGATTCATCGATGAGTCAACTTAGTCATAGTTTTAATTTTTTTACCAACATATGCATATTATATAGATTTCAGATTTTGAACTACAAAGTTATTGAGTTTATTTTCTAAGTTATTGCATGGTTATATTTTTCTAAAAGAACTTTCACATAGTTGTTATAGCCTTCTGTGTAGTGGTAAGTCAGGACTAGAGTTTGCTTAGAAAAAACAATGGTTCTGAGTGTCAACCACACCCAGGGTGTAGGCTCAAGGCATGACACTTTCTTAGGCCCATGTGAAGCTTCGAGTTAACTTGGATGTGGAGATGAAGAAGAAGAGGTACTCATGGGACAAGTTTCTAGTGAGGACCTTGGAGCCAAGATCGTGCTCCCTAAGGGTGACTAGGAGAGACACATCAAGTTCTATTTCGTCAGTGGGCTGAACAATGGAGATTTCAGCAGTTCAAGCATTGGCAGCAATAAGGTGACTAGTTAGGCTTAGCTAATATATCTCCCTCCCCTCCTTGTCCCCAGTTTCCCTTCCCCTATTGCTTTGCTATTTGGATGGTTATTGGCCTTTTTAGGCCCGTTTCAGACACATTTACATTTCTACACTTGTCTTTCATTTTCGGAGATTATTGATATGTTGTTGGTGTCACTTGGATGACGTTGTGCCTTGTTTTTGGACCACCACTTAATGTAATGCTTTGTTTTAGTACGGATTGAATAAGTGTTAACTAACCAAGTGAAGTACCTGAAAACTGAAGCACAAATTTTGCTTCACTACCCTTTGCTATAGAGAGGTCTTTCTCTATAGAAAACATCGTTATGGCGAAGAACCAAAATAAGTGGTGAACAAAAATAAGTGGTTTGGCTTCGCTAAAGTGAATATTTTTTCACTATAATGAAGCCCGTTATAGCAAACGAAGCATTGACATGGTGAACATGGCGACCTCTCAGGCTTCGCAATAGCGAACACCTCTTTGTTATAACGATATTTGCTATGGTGAATGGTGGCCAGCAGCGCAAGCATTAAATGATAAGCACAATCTCTTTTCTTTATCTCATCAATGCTAACCCAACTACACACATATGTAAGAATGTCATGGTCTAACCAACTCTCAATGACTTCACACAACATAATTGAAAAAATAAATTCAACACATTAACCGTTATCTTGAGATACCAATTGGAATTTCCATATACCAATTGGACACATCTCAAAATGATCGAGATACCAATTGGAATCATCCAGATACCAATTGAACTCAACACAAAGAATCAACACACTATAATGGAACGATAGGAGAGAAGTGAAAAGAAACTTCCTAGATGGTTCATAGCCTCCCAAGGGTTTGATATGGACATCAACACATCAATCTGCAAGACTCTACTTGGCATTGTTGTTGTACTTGTGAGACCGATGAACCTGAGCTCTAATACCAATTGTCACGACTTAAATTATAGAACTGTGCAGGCACCTACTCTGATCTAACTAGCTAGGTGAACCCTTATGACCCTTTCCAATTTAACCAAAAATCACTAAAATAAAAGGCTATGCATTTACAAGGTAAAACAACATAAGGAAATTCTTTTCAAACTTTACAAACATCAACAACTCCCAATGACCTAGTCTAGAGAGGTATAAGCAGTGGCGTACATAGAACTTTTTGTCAGCGGTGTCACCTTTTAATATATATATATATAACAATTCACATATACTTTTATATTTTTCCAAAAAGTAAAATAAAAAAATATTTTAACTTTTTCTCGATAATTTTGTTTTGAAAATAATCTCATTAGAAATAATAGAATTAAATATTTCTTTTTATATAAAATACCAAAAGAACAAAAAAAACTAAAAGGCAAAAGAAGAAAAGAAAAACAAAGGAAGAAAGAAGATATATCAGTAAACAACTTAAAGCTCCTAAAATTAATATTTTAAAAAAAAATAATGTTGCCTAGATAGAAAAAAAACTAAAAGGCAAAAGAAGAAAAGAAAAACAAAGGAAGAAAGAAGATATATCAGTAAACAACTTAAAGCTCCTAAAATTAATATTTAAAAAAAAAATAATGTTGCCTAGATTCGAGCACGCGCCCATCATGCAACATTAGATAACCTTAACCATCCGAACTGCACACCGTTTATAAAAATCATTATCACCGTATAATATATATATATATTACTTTTTTTCTTTTTATGTCTTTTATTTATATATATGTATATATTTAGCAAATTTTCCGACAAAGCCGTGTCCCGTGACACCCCTTAAGCCTTCCTAGATCCGCCCCTGGGTATAAGAGCTTCTAACATAGTACAGATAGAGACCGACACAACTTCCACTTGAGAATGAAGTAGATAGAAGTTGATGATGACTAACCATCATCCCACACTTTAAACAACTTGAAACAAACCTACACCAACAAAATGTATTAGCAAGAGTAGTATCAGTACACCACACATTGATAGACATCATAGGTCGTTCTGCATTAGTTTCACATAAAACATCACAAAATCAACAAGAACAATAATACAATTATGTAACATTATTATCTTACAATTAGTGCTTCTCCATATCACCTATTACCCTCTTACCTTGGTTTTTCACAGAAGATTATAATTTCATTATTAATTTCTTAGCACATTTACTAACCTTATCATCAATATACATTTCACGCACATGAAACTTATACATAAGTTCACATAACTAAGTCCAGCGTTGATTATCATCAATTCCCAATACTCAACCAATTAACTTACTAAATGATATATTATTAAGTTAATCATTGTAAATCCTTCCAACTCATTATAAAATATTTTCCACAGTTACTACCCATACTACTATGTTCACACAAGACTCAATTTAGCCAAATAGGATCTTCAAACAAAACAATTTACCACCAACCCAAGGTGGCAATTAACCCCACATTAACATCCTAATCTAAAACACAACAATTATTTTACCTATGAACCCATCATTTTCCAATTTTACAGTACAACATCGATGAATAGATAAATAACTAGTAGTTATATAACCAAAACACTTTTTTATTTTTAACCTCTTTACCATTACACAATCATATGAAAGTTTTGAAGTTTAACATAATACAGGAGTAACGTATATACATACCTGGCTAACCCATCACATTTATAAATAATTATCAACAAATACTCCGCAACATTTTAATCAGCAACAACTGGTCACACACAGACAAGTAAATAACTCATGGAAATCATATTTATCATGGCCTTGCCAGTTGTTTAATCTCTGCATTTGAACTATCTAACTCTCTCTCAATATAATATGTTTCACTCTCATCTCTACACACATGTTAAAGGGTCTTAATCTTTCTTATCTAGTCATGACCTGCAGAGGACCCTTGGTGTTCATGTATCATACTGGCGTAGTACCTGATTCAACCACATACATAACTGCTCTTTCATAAATTCACATCGACCTCGATACACTCATTATTTAAACAGAAAAAGGCCTAAAATATCCGTCAACAATGTGAATTGGTACAAAATTACCCTTCTTCTACTTTTCGGGCCTAAAATGCCCTCTATGTTAACCTTTTGGCTCTATTTTCCCCTCATCTTTAATGGACTAAATCATAACCTCAATTAACAAATTCGTTAATGACGTGTCACTATCTTATTGGCTACTCTAACAATTAATTAAAATAATTTAAAAAATCACCCACCCACTCCATCCAAAAACCCCACCCGTAAAAATCTCCAAATCTTTTAACCCTTACCGCAGATCAAGAGATGAATCCAAAAATTTGGAAAGCTAAAAGCTGCAGACAACCTGAGAGCACCTGCAAATTAAACTCTCAAGTTGTCTGCAGCTTTTAGCTTTCCAAATTTTTGGATATATCTCTTGATCTGCAGCAAGGGTTAAACGATTTGGGGATTTTTACGGGTGGGGCTTTTGGGTGGAGCGGGTGGGTTTGGTCTTTTTAATTATTTTAGTTAATTGTTAGGGTAGCCAATAGGATAGTGACATGTCATTAATTAATTTGTTAATTGAGGTTATGATTTAGTCTGTTAAAGATGAGGGCAAAATTGTCACGACCCGAGCCTACACCCTGGACGTGGCCGGCACTCGAGAACCATTGTTGGTCCCCAAGCGAACCCTCATCCTGGCTGACTACAAGCGGAAGACTAACTCAAGCATACAAAAGCTTAAAAACTGAATAAAAAGAATATATT
>JAJONR010003309.1:0-66412 GCA_029582245.1 Solanum etuberosum | reverse complement strand
AGTTTTTTCTCTAAGAATTCCATTCTTTCCAACTCAAGTTCCTCCATACAATTATGAATCACTAATGAAAATCATAAATCTTTGCCATAGAGATTTCAAGAAACTAATTCAAGAATCTCAAGAAAGGTTTTCTTGATCGTTTACCTTCGAACTAGGGTTTCAAGGCATTTAATCAAGTTCTTCTTCAAGATTATTCAAGAACCTTGTTCTTTCAGGTATGTAAGGATATCATAGTGTTGGACTAGTTCATCCTCACGCCCTACATCTACTTTCAGATTAGTAAAAGAGTAATCATAGATAGACAGTAGATTTTCAGAAGTCTGTTCATTTATTTTGTTAAATGTTTTAAAGACTTAAGTTGCCTATTTTATGGCGAGTTGAATATATTCTTTTTATTCAGTGTTTCAGCTTTTGTATGCTTGAGTTAGTCTTCCGCTTGTAGTCAGCCAGGATGAGGGTTCGCTTGGGGACCAGTAATGGTTCTCGAGTGCCGGCCACGTCCAGGGTGTAGGCTCGGGTCGTGACAATTTTGTGATTTATCTTGGCATTTTATGATACCGTTATCTTTATATTGACATTTTGTGATATAGCTTAATATCCAATGCTACAATCCTGATAGCTAATTTATGTTTTTTTTTCTCATATTGCTTTTCTTTGGACTCGTTAATGCGTTCAAAGATTATAAGATAATTAAAAGGCATCCTCAGTGTGGTCTATCTAAATCTAAAGAGTTTGCAAGAGTTGCAACACCAGAAGAAACCCACAGATTGTGTTGTTGTGGTTTACGAGCTATGATTTGTGATTTTACCTTTTGAAAATTGTATCTTGATTAATTTTTGTTTTACTTTATTATTATCCAGTTTGTTCAAGTGGTTGTGTGATATATTTAGGTGGAAAGCTTCGGATTTTCAACCCTCAAAAGAAGAGGCCTGTGTCATTCTTCAATATTTAGAATCACAAGTTGTTATCTTGCGTCAGCTGAAGCACGTAAAAGAGTTACCAAGGTGAAAATAGTATGTCAGAACACAAAGCTTCAACTTGTTATGTAATAGTAGCTAGAAGCTTTAAGTTGCACATATGTTGTTGCTTAATATAAGTAAAAAGTATAATTAGATCCAAAGTATATGTGAAATAAAGACTTCAATATGGTTTGGTACAGAAGGGATATCGAAATGGAAGGACTCCAAATGTGGTTGCAGGAATGGACCCCCGACTTCAAGCCGGAAGAAGACATCCTTGTAGCACTAGTGTGGGTTCTTCTACCAGGTTTGCCTTTCCACATGCATACATGGCATTATATTAAACAAATCGTTAGCTCGGTTGTATCTCATTTAGGTATGGATGGGGCCACTAATGGTAGAACTAGGCCGAGCATGGCTAAAGTTAGAGTTGAAGTTGATTTGCTTAAACCTCAACCCAACACTGTTTGGGTGGGTTTGGAAGATGATAAATGTCCATTGAGATTCTTCAATAGAAAATTAGAATACGAGAATATCCCTAAATATTGTAAGCACTGTAGAAAAATCGGACATAATGTGATGAATTGTTGGATTTTGGAGAAAATCAGGAGTAATGACAAAAAGGGAAGTGTTTTGAAAGAGAATCACGCTGATGTGAATCTGGAGAATAGTGAGGAGGATACTAGCAAGGTTGAGATTGTACAAGAAGAGCAAAAAAATTTTGATGAGGAGGATACTAGAAAGGTTGAGATTATACAAGAAGAGCAAAAAAATTCTGATGAGGAGCAAACTTTGGCAGAGAAACTTGGTGAGATCAAGAGAAAAATCAGAAGTAAGAAGAAGAAGAATAAGGTTCCAAAAAAGAGGAGCAAGGTTATGTTCAAACCTGCTATATCTAGCATCAAAAGAAGCAGAAGAAAGAAGCACAATGGTGGGCAATAGAGAACTAAAACTGTTGAACCTAGTGAGTCTGTGGAACTTGTGGATC
Organism: Solanum etuberosum; assembly: GCA_029582245.1. NCBI lineage: Eukaryota > Viridiplantae > Streptophyta > Magnoliopsida > Solanales > Solanaceae > Solanum > Solanum etuberosum. The sequence continues at coordinate 64,465 of JAJONR010003309.1, read as the reverse complement.
AGAGGTTGGGCAATCACAGAAAATTGTAGTAGCAGAAAATAGTACCAACATTAGTGAGGGAAATGGCACAAGGAAGAATGACGATACTATTGTTGATAACACTGAGAAAAGAGTGGAAAACACTTATCAAAAAGAAATATCTGATGACAATGAGAAAATTATTTCCAAAAACCTACATCATGAGTTGATAAATCAAGAACCTGTTGAATTGAACTGTGAGCATGTCAGTAATCAGATAGCAAAGCAACCTATTACTAACTTAGAGAACAACAACGCTTACATAGAAGAGACAGACTATGATGAATCCAGTAACAGGGAAGGGGAAGGTACACAGATGCACCAACAAAGAGAATATCACTGAAACTAGAGGCAGAAGCAAGGAAATGATAAAAGGAAAAAGGCGAATAAAAACAAAGATCTGACTAACTCTCCTGGAAAAAAAATAGAACAAGCACAAAAGAGGTCTCCCCAGATAATTGATCAAACAACAGAACCTCATGATGCTATTCTCAGTAAAAATGTTGACTTGCTAGACTCTGGAACTTCTCTTAATAGAAAGGAGAAATTCGCACAAATTCAAAAAAAATGAATCTATAAACAAAATATTAGTGTCAAAGCTTCAGGAGGCAGAACTTCACAAAGGAAAAAAGAAAAAAGATTCTAAGAAAGAGCTAGCTCAACTTCCAAAAGAAGAGAACAAAATAAAACCCTCCCGTAGTATTTCATGATTAGTACAATCTTTTGGAATATTAGGGGAATGAGTTCCAAAAAAGAGAATCACAGAATCTAATACTTGGTCCACATTAACAAGGTGGTTTATTTGGCTATCCTAGAACCTCTGGTTAATAAGACTAAGATTGAGGGATACAGGAAATTTCTTGGATTCCAATATTGTCTGGCTAACACTAATGGCAAGATTTGGTGTTTTTGGAATCACCTAGATCAAGCTGAAGTCATAGCCAATGAAAGACAACACATTACCATCAAATTCAAAGACAGAAATGGCGCTAACAGTAGGTATGTATCTACTATTTATGCCAAATTCACTGAAGGGGATAGAAGAGACTTATGGGACAGCATGGAAAATATTAGTATCTCTATTAATGATCCATGGTGAGTAGGAGGGGACTTCAATGATATCATGGACCCTGATGAAAAGTTAGGAGGCAAACCTCATAGGGCTAACAAATGTTTTGACTTTATTAGCACTATGGAAGCTTGAGGTCTATCTGATTTGGGTTTTGTTGGACCTAAATATACATGGTGCAATAATAGAAGACCCAGTAAAAGAATATGAAAAAGGCTTGATAGAGTTTTTGTTAATGATCTATGGGCTCAAAGTTATCATACCAATACCATCAAGCATTTAACTAGGATGAGCTCAGACCACATGCCTCTTCTCATGCAAACCCTTTCCAATCAACACGACTTCATCAGATACTTTAGATTCTTAAACTTATGGACTCAACAGTCAGACTTTTTGGAGAATGTTCAAAACTCTTGAAACATGAATGTGACAGGCAATGCAATGTGGAGACTCCAGTATAAGTTAAAGGTTCTAAGAAAAAATCTCAGTAAATAGTCTAGAGAGACCATTGGGGATATTCATGAGCAGGTTAACAAATGGGAGACCAGAGTTCAACTTCTTGAAGAACTGGACACTCTAAACAACAATGAACAAAGCAGGGAAGATTTGAACATGGAGCATGCAGAATATGTTAAATGGCTTGGAATGCAAGATGCTTTACTAAAGCAAAAAACTAGAATCAATTGGTTCAAAGATGGGGACTACAACAGTAAATATTTTCACAGTGTGCTAAGAGACAGAAGAAAGAAACTTATTATGCACAGAATCAAAGACCACAAAGACAACTGAATTGAAGGGGAAAACATGATTGCAAGGGCTGCTATTAGACATTACAAGAATCTCTTCAATATGGGGCAACCTAACCTGGACAGTGGCACTTTGGATTGCATACCAAAGACGATTACTGGAGAGGATAATGATATGCTTCACAGAGCACCCATGGAGGATGAAATTAAAAATGTTGTGTTCAGTATGAGTGCAGATAGCAGTGCAGGACCTGATGGATTCAATGGTAAGTTTTTTCATACATGTTGGGATATTATTAAATATGATGTTTGTGACTTTGTTGCTGAATTTTTCTCTGAAAAAAAAACTCACTAAATACTTCACTCACACGTGTTTGGCTCTTATCCCTAAAATTGAGTCCCCTTCTAACTTTTCTTAATGAAGGCCTATTAGCTTAAGTAATTTTTCTAACAAAATTGTTTCTAAAATTCTAGCTAGAAGGCTCAATCCTATTTTACATAGACGCATATCTGTTAATCAAAGTGGTTTCATTCCGGGCAGATTGATTACTGAAAATGTCATGCTTTCTCAAGAAATAATTCATGGTATGTCTAAGCATAATACTAGTGGTAATATTGTCATCAAATTAGATATGGCTAAGGCATATGATAGAATGACTTGGAATTTTCTAATGGATGTTCTTAGAAGATTTGGCTTCTTAGATAGATGGATAATTTTAGTGTGGAATTTATTTCTAATGTGTGGTATTCTATTTTGATTAATGGATCTAGAAATGGTTTTTTCTCTTCTGCCCAAGGTTTAAAACAGGGTGATCTTCTGTCCCCCTCTTTATATATTTTGGGTGCTGAGGTCCTCTCTAGAACTTTGAATAGTTTACATACTCATGATAATTTTATCCCTTTCTCGATGCATCAAAGAGGTCCTCAAATTAACCATTTAGCATATGCTGGTGATATTGTTATTTTCATTAGTGGTAAGAGTAAATCTGTTAAGCTCATCTTGAAACAAATCAACAACTATGAGAAAGCTTCAGGGCAAGAAGTCAATAAGAATAAAAGTTTTTTTTGACCAACCCTAAGGCTAGTGCTTACAGAATCAATAGGATGAGACAGTGTACTGGTTTTTTGTGTTCCTAAAGATGAAGGTGGTATAGGTATTAGAAACATGGATGACATCTCTAAAACCTTGGCCGTTAAAAGATGGTGGAGATTTAGAACCAATCAGTCTCTCTGGATGATTTTATGAAAGCTAAGTATTGTTACAAGGTTCACCCTTCTGTTAAAGCTTGGACCTCTGGTAATTCACAAGCTTGGAAGTTCATGGTCAATGCTAGACAGGTTGCTGAACCTAACATTTTCTAAAAAATTTACAGTGGTAGTTGTAATATGTGGTGGGACAATTGGTGTGAGAAAGGGCCTCTGGCTATTCTGTACCCTGACCATGTGCATAACAACAACGCCAAGGTTATAGACTATATTGATGGTGGTAAATGGAACATGAATAAATTAAGGGAAGATCTACCCGAACATATAGCCCTATATATTGCTAACATTCCTATTGGGGATGCTAATGATAATGACTATGCTGTTTGGAACATTACTCAGGATGGTCAATACACAAATTCTTCTGCTTGGCAAAGGATAAGAGATAGAAGTGAGACAGAATGATGGCATCCTGAGTAAGGTTTGGCACAAGTGCTTACCTTTCAAAATATCCTTTCTTACTCGGAGAATGATGCTCAAAAAGCTACCTTTTGATGAGGTACTCCAAAGGCTTGGTAATCCAATAGATGCCAAATGCCAATGCTGCACAATACCTCAAAATGAAATTAATCACCAAAAAGGCAACATTAGAATTCTCTTCAATGCTTGGTGGAATATGAACACTGCCAACAGTGTGCATAAAATGGTACAACAAATCACTCCCATGTGTATAGCATGGGAAATTTGGAAAAATTGGACATCTTGTAGATATGGAGATCAGACCAAATATTTGACATCTAAAATGGAAGTGCAAATTTTATGGAACATCAAAGTAACTATTTGTGTTGCCTTCCCAACTTGTGACTTAATAGGAAAATGGGTTCAAATTTGCACAAGAATTGAAAGGTACATACCTATTGTAAGATGGAGGCAAGTTGTTTGGACCAAGCCTGTGACCGGAAGGATCAAATTCAACACAGATGGAAGCTATATGCAAGAAAGTATTTCCAGGGCTGGCATTGGAGGGGTTCTCAAAGATGACACTGGTCATCTCATTATGGCTTTCTCAGTCCCAACTCAATGTAAAAACTTTTAGAGTTTTGTCCTGATTTTCTTACCTTATTTGAAGTTTATTTTTTCCTAAAAGAAAAGACAAAACGTTACCATAAATGTTTTTATTTTTCCAGAAAGAAAAATGTAATTTTCTTCCATATTTGGGTTATTCCTTCCTTAGAGGAAATATTTGGAATCCTATAAATTGAAGACCTCTCTTCTCATATAAAAAAACAACAACAATAGCATCCACAATGTAGTCATTTAGAGAATCTTGCTTATGGGGAGATTTTCTTCTAAACATATTTATGTTTTTCAACATCAGTTTTATAATATGTAAGTCGTTTGACCAAACTATATTAATAATATGTTTTTAGCATGCTTTTATTTGTCGTCTAATTTATCAGCATATGATTTACAATTGTAAGCTTCCGCATGACGCCCTAATTACTTTCGAACCCAATAAGTGGTATTAAAGAACATGGTTCAATGATCCAATGGAACAAAGTTGAAGACATGTTCAAGGCGGTTTCAGATCAATTTGCAATCAACGTGACAATAATGAAGATTTTTGTGCTACTACATGTGGAGAAAATTTTCAGATATATTTTCAACAATCCTGCTGCTCCATCCTTTAAAACAAAATCAATTTTCAACCCATGATTACTTTAACTCATGGGCTCCAACTTTCAACCCCTGCAAACTTTTAATGTTTAGGCTCCACTTTTAACTCATGTATCTTTACTTTTAACGCATGAGCTTCAATTTTAACTCATGCATCTTACTTTTAACGCATGAGCTCCACTTTCAACTCATGCATATTACTTTTAACGCGTGAGCTCCACTTTCAACACTTCTCATAACTTTTAATACAGGGCTCCAATTTTTAACCCATCTCAATTTTTAAATCATGGTAAGCAGCAGTGATACATGAAGATTTTGTGAAGAACGAAGATTATCATGTATGTGAAGAAGGTGGATCAAGTTTTATCAAGAAAATCCAGCCAAAAGGGGAGATTTGTTAGGGTTTTGCCCTGATTTTCTTACCTTATTTGAAGTTTATTGTTTCCTAAAAGAAAAGACAAAACATTACCATAAATGTTTTTAGTTTTCCTAAAAGAAAAATATAATTTTCTTCCATATTTGGGTTATTCCTTCCTTAGAGGAAATATTGGGAATCCTATAAATTGAAGACCTATCTTCTCATATAAAAAAAAACAACAATAACATCCACAATATAGTCATTTAGAGAATCTTGCTTATGGGAGATTTTCTCCTAAACATATTTATGTTTTTCAATATTAGTTTTATAATATATAGGTCGTTTGACCAAACTATATTAATAATATGTTTTTAGCATGCTTTTATTTGTCATCTAATTTACCAGCACATGATTTGCAATTGTAAGCTTCTGCATGACGCCCTAATCACTTTCGAACCCAACAAAAACAACAATCAGGCAGAAGCAATGGCAGCACTCTATGCAATAGAATGGTGTAATCGAGTTTGATACGACAAATACGATCTGGACTTGGACTCAATGGTGGTTACAAATATGCTCGAAGAAAAAGACACCAACAATATGAAGCTGAAAAACATTATCAAACGAACTGTCAACGCTATGGAAGGGGCAGAAGTGAGCATCTCACATTGCTATAGAGAAGCCAACTAGGTGGCTGACTTCCTAGCCAAATTAACTTCATCGAGTGGAAATGATACCTTCTACTTCTCTTATCAACAGCTCCCGAAAGAAGCGAAGGGACTCTTTCAACTAGATAGATGACAACTACCTTGTATAAGAAGAAGATATGACAAATGTAATTTTTTTGTTAGTTGAATCTTGTATTTTGCTTATTGAGCGGAAGGTTATAAGTTTGTTGCCTTCCCTTTTTTGATGTCCTAATTTCCACTTTCCATTTTTGCCATAGGTTAGGTACATGCCCGTCCTCTGTTTTTATGTAACTTATGTTGGAAATTATAGACATGGTAGGGGTCAAGCCAAACCTGTGATGGTGATGGCTTAAATTTTTTTAAAAAAAATATAACATTTATTTGTTTAAACAAATGTGTTGCATTAGTATAATTATAAGATCAACAATAAGGTTGCCTAAGTAGAAGTTAAAAGGAATAATACATAAATATGACCCTTAAATTGGCTTCAGTGGACAACTATGCCCTCCAACTTTGAGTGTGCACATGTAGGCACCTAAACTTGCATAAAATTGAACAAGTAGACACACATGTCCTACATAAACCATATATCCTAAGATCCACATAAACCCACAAAACAATATTGGCATAATACATAAATATATGCTCTTTAACTGGGCCTCATTTCATATTCATGTCTTCAACTTTGGGTGTCCACAAGTAGACACTTAAACTTGTATAAAATTGAACAAATAGACATACACGAGCTATGTGGCATCCTACCTGACAAATAATTGGAGAATATTATTGGTCCTGTAAAGATGTTATATCCTTATCACCCTTTTATGGTGCTCATGCATCTATACCTCAATTCAAAGATTCCCAAGAATGTAGAATCAATGTTGGAAATGATTTTACATGTTTGTATTGTTAAATACTGAAAATGAAAGATCTTATAGTTGCTGAGTGATTAAGCTATCTGAAATTTAAGATATTTGTTGGAATAGTCATACAAATTGTTGGCATAAGAAGCAAAACAAAAGATGAACAAAGATTATAAAAGCGTGAGAGCATTATGAAATGGAACAGTGCCAATGTTAGAGTTAGGGGCGTTCACGGGTCAGTTAGAACTGCTTGTATTACAAAACCTCTTATCACTGCAATTACTATGAATAAAGCTCCAAAATTCACCACTATTGGCCTAGACAAGGTAGTGACAATGACACTCTCAGTCCCACCAAAAACTGTCATGGACATCTATACATATGAAACCAACAAGATAGATGCTCTCCTCTTGAGTTTGTTGGTTTGGATCGGTTCGGTTATTTGTTCAGGTTTTTTTGAACCAAATTAAAACTAAATGAAATATCATCGATTTTTAAAAATGTAAAATCAAACCAAATCAAACCCAAATAAAATCGATTTAGTTCAATTTTTCAATTTGGATAATATTTTACCCGAACACCCCTAGTTGGAGTATAAAATGGGACTCAGCCGACAATATTAGTCCACAAGTGAAAAGAAACAGCATCCTTGTACTAAACATGGACAAGAAGCCTCATGCAATGTGTGTACCATTTCCTGCACAAGGTCATGTAATACCATTCATGAAATTAGCCAAAATTTTGCACTCAAGAGGTTTCTATGTAACATTTGTCAACACTGAATTTAACCATAGACGTCTAATCCAATCCCAAGGCCCTGACTTTGAGAAAGGCTTCCAAGATTTCCAATTTGAAACTATCCCGGAAGGAATGCCACCATCAGATCGCGATGCAACTCAAGATCCTGTTTTGTTATGTGACTCGATAAGGAAGAACTGCTTGACTCCTTTTCGGGATTTACTATCAAAGCTTATTTCATCACCGGTCATTCCACCAATTTCTTGTATAATATCAGATGGGATGATGAGCTTTTACCATTAAGGCTGCACAAGAATTTGGCATCCTTAATATGCAATTTTGGACAGCCTCAGCTTGTGGTTATATGGGATACCTTCAATTTGATGAACTAACAAGAAGAGGGATTATCCCGTTTAAAGGTTCGTCCTTAGAGCTCAACCTCATACTCCCTCCATTTCAATTTGTTTGTTTTATTTTTCTTTTTAGTCTGTTTAAAAAGAATGGCTCTTTCCTTTTCTGACAACTCTTTAATTCTAATTTTCCACAAGACATATTTAAGACCACATGATTAAAGAACATTTTGGTACATTCTACATATATTTAGTTTTAAGACCATAAGATTCAAAAGTCTTATTTACTTTGTTCAACTCTGTGACAATTCAAAACCAAACAAACAATTTGAAACCGATGCAGATGGAGCTTACGAATAATAAGTTCATTTGAATTCAATATTTTCGATATGAAACTATATATATGTGAAAAGCTATTTGTGGAACAGATGACAGTTTCATGGAGGATGGTCCACTTGATACAATTGTCGATGGGATTCCAGGAATGAGAAACATTAGGTTGAAGGACTTGCCAAGCTTTATCATGACTACTGATCCAGATGATATTCTGTTAAACTATTTAAGTGATGAAGCACAAAATTGCTTGAAATCTTCTGTGATGATCATCAACACATTCACTGAATTGGAACGTGAAGTCCTGGAAGCGATTGAAGCTAGATTCCCAAATATTTATGTTACAGGTCCACTTTCATTGATGGAAAAAACTATCCATGAAAACAAATTGACCTCATTTAGGCCAAGTTTATGGAAAGAAGAATTCCAATATCTTGAGTGGCTGAATAAACAGGAACCAAGTTCGGTAATGTATGTGAATTATGGATGTGTGACATTAATGTCAAACCATCACCTGAAAGAATTCGTGTGGGGACTTGCAAATAGCAAACACCCATTCTTGTGGATTGTTAGGCCTGACATAGTGATGGGTGATTCAGCCGTGTTGCCTGATGAGTTTCTTGAAGAGATTAAAGACAGCGGATTATTAGCAAGTTGGTGCCCACAAATTCAAGTTCTTTCCCACCCGTCTATTGGCTTTTTTCTAACTCATTGTGGATGGAACTCTACGATTGAAATCATAAGTTCAGGAGTTCCTCTAATTTGCTGGCCATTCTTTGCTGAGCAACAAACAAATTGTAGATATGCTTGTGCAGAGTGGGGAATAGGTGTTGAGGTCAATAAAGATGTCAAGCGTCAAGAAATCGAAGCAATTATTAAGGATATGTTAGAAGGTGAAAAAGGTACGGAGTTGAAAGACAAGGCGTTGGAGTGGAAGAAGAAAGCAGCAGAAGCAACTGATATTGGAGGTCCTTCATGGAAACATTTTGATACATTCTTGGAAAAACTTCTTCTTAACAGGGAATAACATTGAATGAAAACTTCAGCCTTATAAATAAACAATTTCTAAGCAGGAGAAAAGCCTAATAAGCACCAATATGGGTTATGGTGCAGTAGTGGACTGCTTCACCCTTAACCAGAGGTCTTGGGTTCGAGCCTTGGGTATGGAGAAAATCTTGCTGGGAGCGTCACCCCCGAATGAGCCTTGCAGTGCGCAATCCGAATTCACTCCAATGTCAGCTCTAGACACCGGGTGAGAAACCAAAAAAAAAATATAATAAGCAAGAGTTAGCTAATTTTGTTTCCTTTAAATAAAAAATTATCTCAACTGAATCAGTAAAAGAATATGGATCACTTTTGAGTATTAAGTTTTATATTTCAAACTACTCAATTATTTCAGTTTAACTTCCACATTCAGCTATCCTCAATTATTGTTTACGTAAATCAAAGTGTCATGCCAGATCATGAATTAGCTTGAGGTGAATTGTGGCTTTAAGCATCGTATTACGATTAGGTTGTAATAACCCATTTTATTTAAATGGATTGTTAATTGGTAATTTTAACCCTTAATAATAATAATAAAGAAAATTAAAAGGCGTGGGTCAACCCTATTCTCTCTTCTTCTTTTTTTGTTGCTACAGACGTTCTGGCTAAGTAGAAAGTAGGGTTATTATTTTTATAATCTTCAAACGGAAGTCAGCAACCGCATATAGGAATTTTGAGGGAGTTCACGACATAGAGGTCTAGCACAGTAAAGATTTCATTGTCAGGTAAGTGATATTTCTTAAACAGCTTCGATTCGAAGAGATAACTTATTGATTTCATTGAAGAAAGTGACATCAATTGTTATAACATTATTTGGAGGGGGAACTGAAGTCATTTTTGATATTGCTAGTATTTAATTTGGTTGAATTTGGAAGACAAGTTCATGGATAGATTATGGTATAATGATGATAGAATAATTGGAGGTTTAGTTATGAAATAATGATCACCTAATCATTGAATAATTTTATGCATATAAAGAATAGAATGGTTTGTTGTTATGAGAATTAACATCATTGTTTGGTTGTGAAAGAAGAATTAAAGAAAAGGATTTGAATTTGCAAGTTAAATCTGCACCGAATCTGACTTGATGAAACTATTTGCTATACTGGAAATCGAACAGAAAAAAAAACACTAAATTTGTAAGAAAAGGTTGCATCTGGTTCGGAGATATCACGAGAGGAACCATCTCACAAAATCAAGGTCGAAGATCATAGAAAAAATAATGCAACCTATTGTCACACCCATTTTTCCCATCTCCGTGATAAACATAGGTCTTTTTATTAAGTGAAGAGAAAGAGTTTTTCTAATTGAACTGATATTATTAAAAAGAGATTATTTTATTAATTCAGAGTCGCCATTTGAAATTAAATTTTGATATTTCACATATATGTTTGAATCCATAATCAAATGAAAATGACTCTTTATTTTGATATTGGAAGACAAAAGACCGGATAAGGAATTATGTTGATCGAGGAGAAGATGTGAGACACCCATTGAGTCCCGTGATTTTAGCATGGACACTTTTATTGACGTATACTTAACTTAAACTATTTTGGATAAATTTTGTCTCAAGACCATGCAAGACAACTCACATTACATATCAACAACTAAACAAGTCTAACTCCAAGTAAACTGTAAATTACCTCAATCGACGAACTGGAAGCGAACAAATTAAATTGTTGGAGCTTTACCTTTTCTCAAAGCCTCAGAACACTCAAAATTTAAGACTAACAAAATATAACCACACTTTAATAATCTACTTCCTCAAACGAAGGTCTTGAGTATTTAAACCCTCCTAATTCTACTTTTTTTTAAAGGTCTAACAAATTATTAACATGTTATTTCATCAAATTGGAGGTTTCCACAATCATACCAATCACATTCATGGAGTTTCAATTCGATTGAATTCTTTTGAGAATCTCATATGCTCAAAGGTTTTATTTTTATGGGGTTTCTAGGTTCCCTAATACCGTAATTAAATGCTAGGCTCATAAATTCATGGTAGAAGGCAAAATTTAACAAATTAGAATGAAATCATTCATAATTATTCCTTCCCTATATTTTGGAAATAAGATTCACAGACTTTTAATTGGATAGGTCATGGTCTACTTAATTCAATATATGCGGAGAAATATGATCATTTGAAGTTGACCCTTACATGAACTAATGCGAAAAACGTAGCCGATTGGAAGATTTTGAACTCGACTAAGTACTAGAGGTCTCTTATGACCCTAAACCATTTTCAATACACTTTCCACACATAGTAATGAAATTTAACACATAAGCACAAGTAGGATATCACTCAATTTAATTTTATATACTTACGACGGAAGATTCGAATTCTAAGAATAGAGTTGTGAGGTGTTACAGAAGGTTATGCTCATTCGTTAAATGATTACTCATTTTTAATAAACACAATGGAATTTTTATTTCCTTGTTAATAGTTTATGTGGATGATATTGTGTTGGCCGGGGATGACATTGAAGAGTTACTAGCTTTGAAATCATTTTTGTAGTCTGAATTTCAAATTAAATATTTAGGAAGCTTACATTATTTTTTGGGGATGGAGGTGCTTCGTGAGTCTATTGGTACGATCCTCAATCAGCAAAAAATCACTCTTGAGGTCTTCTGTGAGTATAATTGCCTCGACCTCACAACTATAAGTTCACATTTGGATCCGTCCCTGAAATTGAAAGCATGTGAAGGTGAGCTTTTATCATATCTGACCTCATATCGGAGGCTGATTGGTCAACTGAACTACATGACTCACACTCGCTTTGATCTTGTTGTCACGATCTGAGCCTACACCCTATACATAGTTGGCACTTGAGAATCATTGCTGGTCCCCAAGCAAACCCTCATCACGACTGACTACAAGCGGAAGACTAACTCAAGCATACACAAACATCAAACTGAAAGAAATGCTTAACAACAGTTTACTGAATCTCAAAACTCTCTAAATATACTAAATATAAAACATAAGTTTTAAAAAAAACATATGAAACTGAAATACTCTCCAAAACTGTCTATCTATGAAGCCTCTACTATATAAAGATGGGTGTTGCGACAAGACTCACGACACCTCAAAATACTACTACTAACAACTCATAAAAACTGGAGTCCTCTGAAAGCAAGGAGGCCTCACTCAAAAGCTGATGAGCGGATGAAGTGATCTCAACGGAACTCCTGTTGAGGATCCTAAGTACTTTAATCTGCATCATAAAAAGAAGCAGGTCGAATGACATTGAGACATTGAATGTACAAATGTGTAATATAGTTGGAGAAAATAAATAATTGAACTGAAGAAGCTGAAACAAGATACTTAACTGAATGTAAAGCATAAGTAGAGATAAAATCATTTAAAAGATTTAAAAATAAATATTCTAAGTCAATGAAATGTACATATATAAATATGATAATGAAATACTCTTTACTCTATCTAGGAGATTCTCTAACCGACAATCATCACTATGAACTTCGTAATGATATAATGTCTCACCCACGCTGTCAGAAATATTCTATACCTTGTTAGGCTATAGACATATTCAACTCATTGATCCATCTAATAGGCCTTCTCAGAGGCAGTGAAGAGTCACCCGAATGTCGGTACGATCATATCCCACACTGGCTACGTGATTTATGGGGTTATGAGTTATCTGAACTCTCACCCAAATCGGTGTTCAATACTACTTCCAAAACATATAACTGAGTGCTCACGTAAAATACTCTTTGGTTGAGATAAGTGCTCAAAAGGACCTCTATGAGAGGTAACTGCTCTGTACTCAATCTTTCTGAAAACTCTAAAAACTCTTTATACCTTTCTAAAAATAGTACTCTCTTTTCAATGTGAAATTTATACCCTCTTTAAGGAGTAATAGAACTTTTATTTATCTTACTGAAATGCTTTTAAAAAACTCTTTATACTTTTCTTGCAACAATACTTTTTTTCTCAATGTAAAAATAATGCATATGAGGCCATTAATGTTCTCCTTAAAACTATTCTCAAAATAATACTTTTAAAATATACTTTGACTCACTATAAATTCAAAAATCAATGCATATAAATAATCGAACAAAAGCTTTCAACAAAATCTCATTAATTAGGGTTTATGTGAAAATATAAGTATGAAAAACAATTTAAGGATCTCAATGAATAGGATACCATAATCTTATAATTAGGAAATCAAACTCGGAATAAGAACACAATTCAAATTTTGGAAAAATCATAGAACTTTGAATAGAAAGTAAATTTAACTCTTATTGACTAAATTTCGATGTAGGGCATGAGAACGAACTTAGTCCAACACTTTGAATAGCCTTACATATCTGGAAGAACAAAGTTTTTTGAAATTTTTTGAAGAAGAACTTGATTGGAAGACTTGAAACTTTAGATTGTCTTCCTTGAAGTTTTCTTGGAGATGAAGAGTGGAGAAGAATCTTGGATTGAAAACCTTAGGATTCTTGAAGAGAATCTTAAACTTGAAGTCTTTAGATCTTGATAAGAAATGGGAGAAATCCTTTTCTTGGAATTCTTGATATTTGGAAGAAGGAGAATTAGGGATTTAGAGAGGTTCTATACATATAATGATGATATTAAGTTATAAGATGGACTTAGGGAACTATATTGAGGGTAAAAGGTCAAGAATACCCTTCTAGCAACGTAAGAAGACCATAAAAATCAAAGAAAATGACCTTTTAATGAATCTCGTCGGCCAAATTGGCAATCTGGAGGTCTTCTTGCTGAAATAATAGGTGGTTTGCCAAATGGGGCTTTAGATCGCCAAAATAGACAGAGACTTAAGATTTTCGGAACAATTCGGCGAGTAGCCAAAAGGGCAGGTATTCTTCTAAATTTCCTAGCCCAGACATATTCTAGTAAATCAACTAGAATTTTTTATTCCGAATTTGAAATAAGACAAACATGGTGAAGTTGGAAAGAAGATTAATAGACCTTTAATTTAATAGGTCATAGGCCACCAAATTCGTTATATGTTGAGAGATATGATTATATGAAGTTGACCTTTATATGAACTCATACAAGTACTTAGCTAATAGGAATTCTTTGAACTTGACTTAGTGTTTGAGGTTCCTTATAACCCTATATCACTTTATATATCCTTGCTACACTTGGTAAAGGACCTTAAAACACATGATCAAGTAGAAAATCACCCTATTCAAGACCATATACTTACGACGGATAATTTAGATTTTAAGATTAAAGTTGTGAGGTGTTACAGAATGATTCGAGTCGTAGCTTAAAAATTTTTGGAGTGTTACAATAACTCTCCCTTGGGATCATTCGTCCTTGAATGACAATTGAATTGAACATGGAAGGGAAATGAGTTACTCTTACTATCTTTTGGGCTTCTGAACTTGCCTACTAACATAGGCGGAACTAATTCATACTAAGAGTTTAGAACTTACTATAGCACATAAGTCACAAGCGATATGGGTTTGAACATAGTCACTCTCTATTTGAAGTTATTTGACATGAAACAAGAGTATTTGGGTACGAAGTAAGAATAGACTACTATGCCTTATGCAATACGTCTGCTAGCTTTCAAGCCTGACAACACCTCTAAACCATGCCCTCATTTGTGAATACCACACCTCATTAGTTGCAACTTATAGCTTCTTCAAAGGTATATGACTATTCTTACCAAGGTCTACGTCAAACTACCAACTCTTAGTGTGTTCAAGCCTAACTCTAAATCACAGAGTGCTAAACATGAGGTTAATATACTAATCTAAATCACAAGTTCGGGTTCTATGCCTCTATAAGGAATCTCATCCCAAGAATACTACTTCTTACCACCGCATTCAACAAAACTTCGAGTCCTAATCAAGAAGCACCTAATGCGTCATGCATTCATCCACATGTTATCAACACCACATTCAAACCTAGTACTATAACCACTCCATGGACTCCTACTAATCAATCCTTCTAAGAATTCCTCTTTCTCTCATCATCTCTACCGACTAAAATTTCACGCATTACTACCAAGAAACCAACTAATTACTATCATCTTACTATTACTCATAGTAAAACTTCATCTCATTCTTTTTTCACATTAATAACCTTAGATGGAATAAGCACACCACCACTATCACAATAAGAAACGCCATCCCTCTCCTATCTATCACTAATCAACTACTATCATCAAGTCACTACCAAAACTGAAAAGGATCACTAGAAGAGCTTAGATCGAAAGATCATAAGAACAATTCATTCAAGAAATATGATATAAGAATATGCATGGCATAATATTATTTTGCTAGTCATTGAGGGTAAGTTATAAATTTGTGAGACTGAGCATATTATGATGAGTGCTTATATGAACAAATTCATAGCATGAGGTTGATATTCATAACTTTATGGAGTAAGATTGAGATCAATGATCTAAAGTCTTTGCCCCTCATTCTAGGAACTGAGCATAGATGTAAATTTATCTAGAGTGTATGAGCATAGGTCATAGACAATTCTAATATTAGAAACATCAACAAGATGTTGTAATGAATGAACTTTGAGGAATATGTTAGAGTATGAATAAATTGAACAACACTATAAATCGTTCTGAACCCACCATTATATGATTCTTAGCACTTAGCTTGGTTTCTCATCTTATCATCTCTCCCTCAAATCTGAAGCTGGCAGTTTAAAGTTATGGATCTATTCCATCATCTCTAAACTAGTCAATATTCTCTTTACTCTAATACTCGGGACATGTTAATCTCATGGCTACTAAATTCTCCCTGTGTAAGCACTAAGATTTCTTCTAAGTCTTCTTCCTGAGGTGCTTCTATTAACCTCTTCCAGCTTCTATAGAAGTCTTGCTAAATATCACGACCCAAGCCTACACCCTGGACGTGGCCGGCACTCGAGAACCATTGCTGGTCCCCAAGTGAACCCTCATTCTGGCTGACTACAAGCAGAAGACTAACTCAAGCATATAACTGAATTAAATTCAATAAACTCAGATACTCAACTTTAAAATAGTCTGAACAATACTCAATAGATAAACTCAGAGTTGGTAAAAATAACAACTCAAAGAAGATACATACTGAAAACTACTCAACTTTGTCTATATATAAAGCATCTAATATTACAGAAGGATATCGGGACAAGACCCACGACATCTCAGAACTACTAAATGTAAGGTAAAGGTGAAGTCCTCCGGAATATAAGAAGGCTCACCAAAGCTGAGTGGAACTGCAAGTGGTATCAACGAAGCTTCTGTTGATGACCCTGAATACTTGTATCTGCATCATAAAAGATACAGGCCAAATGACGTCAGTACATGGAATGTACGAGCATGTAAGGGTAATTCTAAGGCATAAATATAAGCTTGAATTGATGGAAAATAAACATACTTACCTCTTCTCAACTCACTCAACTCAACTCAATTCAATGAAACATAGTTCAACTCAACTCAGAGAAATATGGCTCAACTCAATAATAAGATACTCAACTCCGTGAAACATAGTTCAACTCAACTCAGAGAAATAGGGCTCAACTCAATAAGAAGATACTCAACTCTGTGAAACATAGTTCAACTCAACTCAGAGAAATATGGCTCAACTCAATAATAAGATACTCAACTCTTGATACTCAAGGATAAACAACAACAAAAGATGCAATATATAGAAAGATGTAAAACAATAGATAGCAACTCAATTGTATGTAAAAATGCAATAATAAATCATTTGTATGTAAAAAGACAATAAAAACTCTTATTTAGGAGATTCTCTAACCGACAACCATCACTATGAGCTATGTGATGATACATCGTCTCGTCCACGTTGCCAGAACTGTCCTATACCTTGCCAGGGTATAGAACCCCTCAACTAAGTGGATCCACTAAGCTATGCTTAAAAATCAATAAGAAATCATCTAAAAAGTATGACCCTTTCTACCCACGTTGGCATACATGGTTTATGGGGGCTGTGAGTTGTTTGAACTCTCCTCCATATCGGTGCTCAATACTACTCCCAATAATATAGCTCATGCTCATATGTTTAAAAAAACATTTCCTCATCCTCAAATTTTGAGATTATTACTCAAAAGGTTTCTCTTAAAAGAGATAGTACTCAAAACTCCTCATGAACTCTTTTGAAAATCGGTGTTTCTTTTCTCCTTAAATGTAAAAAACATTTACTCTTGGGAATACTTAGTTCCCGTATATCATTTTAAAAAATGAACTCAACTTTATTCTTCTTCAACTCATTTACTCAAGCCTTTAGACAAACTTTAAATAATTGTAATAGACTTCTCAAAATGGGGTTCATGCCGAATTATGGATGTGAACGACTCAATTCAAGGTTTTCAATAATCATACATAAAATTGAATACTCGAAATTCAACAACTCCAGAACTCAAGGACTCAATGATACTACTCATCTCAAGAATGCTCGACTCAGAGGGTTCATGCGGAATTATGAGCATGAACAACTCAACTCAAAGACCTTCATGGGTAACATGTAGTAGTCCCATGATTAGGAATATAATCTCAAAAGGATTAGGAACTCAATACTCAATACTTAGAAGTTGAAGATACTACTCCTCTCAAAGATACTCAAATTATGGAGTTCATGTGGAATTATGGGCATGACTTACTAGACTCAAGGATCTCAATGATAATGCAGACTCATGAATACATTCTCTTCATTCTCATACTTACTTACTCGAGTCTTGAAATAATTTATAAGTAATTGTAGAAGACTCCTCGAAAAGACTCAAAGGGACTTTCACTAACTTTACTCTTAACTTTTCCTTGAATTTGAATTATAAATTCAAGGGTTATGATTAATGTTATGAATGATCTCTCTATGTTTAGATCTAGTTTAGAGTGGTTAGAATCAAAAGGGAGTAAAGGTACACTTTAAAAGAACTTAGACGGAACAAACGACGGAAAAAGGGTGGGAGTAAGCGACCCTGGCGCACTGCTGGCGCGGGGAGCTAGCCCCTAAACTTCAGAGACACTATTCTAGCGTACTACTGGGGCGCCACCCCATCCCCTCTGGCGCATCTGCGGTGCGCCGCCCCAGCCCTCCCCCAGAATTTTTCGACGAATTTTTCTTCTCGTTTTCTGACCCTAATTCGTCTAGAATAGATTTTTTTTCCTCATTTTTTCCTTAGATTCAATTACCCAATAAAAGTATACGAGAATCTACTCAAAAACAACCCTCAAACTTATACGTTTATCTGAAGAACTCATCGAACCCATCCTAATTCAAGAACGAAAGCAACACTTTAAGAACACTTATCAAAGACTCATCAAGAACTCAACTCTTCCAAATCTTATGGATGAAATTCGAATATGTAAATCATGATTGGTGTGTGGGTGAACGAACCCAACCCTATGAAAACTTACATACCTCAAAGAACTAGGTTCTTGGCGAAATCTTGAATTTCTTGAACGAACGCTTAAAACTTTGAACTTTTTCTCCTCTTGAATCTTCTCTCTAAAACCCTAAACACTTTGGGAATGAATGAAATTGATTCTAATCAGTTTAGACCCTTAATTGGGTGTAATTCACGTTTAGACTAAGTGGGGGTAAGGAAAAGACTAAAATACCCCTCCTTAGTTCGGGTGGAAAGACCCTATCTAGAGAGAGTGCACTCAAACGGTTATATCTCCTTCATTCGGACTTGAAATTTAGCAAACTTGGTGGCGTTAGAAAGAGGACTCAGAGATCTTTCATTTGATATTTTATGGGTCACCTAACTCATTTTGTGCTAAAAGTTATGGTCGTTTGAAGTTGACCAAAAACTTAAAAGAACTTAGGAAGGACTTGAATGAATTCTCTTTAGTTCTTTTTGGAACTCAAGGTGCTACATCTAGTGACCTTAACACTTGAGAAAATTTAAATTCCTTGGTAAAATCTTACTCACAACGAAGAATGGTTTGAGTCTTATCTCAAAAAAATTCCACAGTGTTACTCTATAATCATTACCCGCATTAGCTTATCAAGCCACTTAATCTAACTCTTAATAGTCTGAATTCTCTTTCTTGGCCCACTAACATCGTCCTTCTGAGTTCATATCTACCTAATTGGAGAAAATTTGAACTATATTTAAGAGGGTCATCATTGGCTATCTATGATCCCTTCGACCAAACTCTTAAGGGTAATAAATAATGCTTACATCAGTCTACCCGCACATTGATAGCTCAACTATACTATCTAGGCACACATGAAAAATCATAAACTTAATTAGAACATTGTCTTACTACATACGATCTCGGATACACTCTTTAATGTTCTTTCTAATCTAATAACTTAGCCATAGTTCATTTCTCTCATCTAAGGGTCATAACACTACACTTGTACCACTCACATTCATTGCAACTAACACCTTAATTCCTCATCCACTTTATGTCAAATCTACCAGATCAAATCTCAAAACTAACATCATCACCCTCATGTTGTCATTCTTTTTATCACGACACTCATCTCAAATTCAAGCTTCGTGTCTATAGTACTAAATACCAACATCAATATAATTTCTCACATCTTATACTACATATGATTATCCAATAAAATTAAGAAACACTCACCCACTAAGGCCTCATGACATGTAGTCAATCCTTATCTCATAGCCTACCTATTTTCATATTATTGTTACATTTCCGTTCAAAACTTAAGTACTATTTACCCATTGAATATACATCATTACTTAATTAGTTATGTAATCCTCTGAATATCATAGGGCTCTCCTTTAAAAAATCATAAGCCTAGCTTAGATATATTGCATAACGAATACTTGGTTCTTCTATTCAACACCTATACTTAGTCAATACTAATGCATTTACGCATCATCATAAACTTTTTTCTGGTATTAAAGTATACTCAAACTCATCCTGACTAGTAACTAT
This sequence comes from Solanum etuberosum, assembly GCA_029582245.1. NCBI lineage: Eukaryota > Viridiplantae > Streptophyta > Magnoliopsida > Solanales > Solanaceae > Solanum > Solanum etuberosum. The sequence goes on along the minus strand of JAJONR010003309.1, from coordinate 44,503 downwards.
TCCTCTTTCTTATATCATGAAATCTACAAAAAACCATCACTTCATATCCTACCCATAAGGGAAAATTCCTCATTAATGACTTACCAGGTACATGACTGGAACTACACACTTTACCCAATAGTTATCCCCATCTCTTAAGTTACTACATTTTCAAGTGCATACTTCTAAATCTGGGCATTTCTTCTACTACTCATAATATCACAAATTACACTATCTTTCAGGTTAAAATACCACCCCAAGCATTCTAAAACGCACTTCCCTCATAAAGGGCTCCCCTGAAACAAGGTTTAGAGAAGAGAGTTTGGAAGTACATCTCACTTTTAGCTCGAACACACGATTCATATGAATAAGAGTGCATTTTTTTTAATCCAAACACGTAAGCTCACTCACGAGCTTCTCTCAAGCTCCTCTGTAGTCTCTTGACTTTCTGAAGACTTTATCTGAGAGTAAATGATTGGTAAAGATCTGGGCCTTTGCTATTTTAACCACCTTGAGTATGAGGGGTAGTCAAATGGATTTGAGAAATGCACGAGTCTGAATAAGTTACTTATGGCACAGTTTTATTGCACGATCTAGAGTATGAAAGAATTGAAAACATATCCTAAATGTCCTGTAGCTTTCTCATTATAAGTGTGGTGTACAACACACCCATAAGCAAGACTCTACTAGACACGGCTTCATAGACATCATAAGACATTTGAACTATGTGCTCTGATACCAAGTTTATCACAAACAGAGCCTACACTCTGGACGTGGCCGACACTCGAGAACCATTGCTGGTCGCCAAGCGAAACCTCATCCTAACTAAGTACAAGCAGAAGACTAACTCAAGCATACAAAAATATTAAACTGAAAGAAATGTTAAACAACAGATTACTGAATCTCAAAACTATCTGAATATAAAACATAAGTTTTAAATAAAACATTTGAAACTGAAAAACTCTCCAAAATTTTCTATCTATGAAGCCTCTACCGTATAAAGATGAGTGTCAGGATAAGACCCACGACACCTCAAAATGCTACTACTAACAACTTATAAGAACTGGAGTGCTCTAGAAGCAAGGAGGACTCACTCAAAAGATGACGAACGGATGAAATGATCTCAACGGAACTCCTAATGAGGATCCTAAGTACCTGAATCTACATCATATAAAGATGCAACTCGAATGAAATCAGTACATTGAATGTACGAGTATGTAATATAGCTGGAGAATATAAATAACGAAATTGGTGAAGCTGAAACAAGATACTCAAATGAATGTAAAGCATAAGTGGAGATAAAATCATTTAAAAACTTTATAAATAAATATGCTAACTCAATAAAATGTACATATATAAATATGATAGTGAAATACTCTTTACTCCATCTAGGAGATTCTCTAACCGACAACCATCACTATGAGCTTCGTGATGATCCATCGTCTCTACCACACTGTCAGAATTGTCATATACCTTGTCGAGGTATAGAGCATACTCAACTCATGGATCCATCTAATAGGCATTTTCAGAGGCAGTGAGGAGTCGCCCGAATGTCGGTACGATCCTATTCCCACGATGGCTACATGGTTTATGGGGTTATGAGTTATCTGAACTCTCACCCAAATCGGTGCTCAATACTACTCTCAAAACATATAACTCACACTACAAGAAAAGGGTTAATTACATGGGGATTTTCCTGGGGATTAATATGAAAATTTGCAAGAAAATAAGTTTCATGCAGATTTTCATACTAATCCCTAAGAAAATCCCCATGTAATTCACATTTTTCTTGTAGTTTCAGTTTTCAAGTAAAATACTCTCTAGTTGAGATAAGTTCTCAAAAGGGACAAATAATTGGAGCATATTATTGGTCCTGTAAACACGTTATGTCCTTATCAGCCTTTTATGGTGCTCATGCATCTATACCTCAACTCAAAGATTCCTAAGTATGTAGAATCAACCTAGGAAATGAATTTTATATATATATATTAAATAGTAAAAATGAAAGATCTTATAGTTGCTGAGTGACTAAGCTATCTGAAATTTAAGATACTTGTTTGAATAGTCATACAAATTGTTGGCATAAGAAGTAAAACAAATGATTAACAAAGATTATAAAAGTCTGAGAGCATTATGAAATGAAACCCCCCACGTTAGAGTTAGGGGCATTCACGGGTCAGTTAGAACGACTAGTATTACAAAATTGTTGGCATAAGAAGTAAAACAAATGATTAACAAAGATTATAAAAGTGTGAGAGCATTATGAAATGAAACCGTGCCAACGTTAGAGTTAGGGGCGTTCACGGGTCGGTTAGAACGACTAGTATTACAAAATTTTCTATCTCTGAATTTACTATGAATAAAGCTACAAAATTCACCAGTATTGGCCTAAACAAGAAAGTGACAATGATATTCTCAGTCCCACCAAGAACTGTCATAGACATCTATACATACGAAACCAACAAGATAAATGCTCTCCTCTTGAGTGTTTTTGCTTTCATAAATAAATCATAAATTAATGAAAACATATATAAACATATTTAATATAAAGATATTAAAAGTCACAAAGCTAGCTGGATTTTCGAATATTTTTTGGAATAGTCATACAAATGGTTGGCATAAGAAGCAAAACAAAAGATGAGCAAAGATTATATAAGTATGAGAGCATTCTGAAATGAAACAGTGTCAACGTCAGAGTTAGGGTGTTCACGGTTTGATTTGGGTTGTTATTGATCAAAGTTAAAACAATACCAATTTAATTGATTCTTAAATTATTAAAATTAAATCAAATCAAATATAATATATATTTATCAATTTGATTGTTATCGATTTTAGTTCAGTTAGATTCGATTATTAATCATATACACGAAAATAAAAGGAATGATCATTCAAAAAATTTTAAGAGAAGACAATAAATAATCATTCAGAAAGAAAAATAGTAAGAACGACTAGCCTTACAAAATTTCTAATAACTGAATTTACTATGAATAAAGCTCCAAAATTTGTCATTATTGGCCTAAACAAGGTAGAGATAGTGTTATTTCTAATCCCACCAAGAAATCTCATAACCACATATATACCCGAAACCAACAAGATAAATGCTCTCCTCTTGAGTTTTTTTTGCTTTCATAGATAAATTATAAATTAATGAAAACATATATAAACATATTTAAATTATTTGTTCATAAAAAATATCATGTATATAATTTGTTGGTTTGGACCGGTTCATTTATTTATTCATTTTTTTGAACAAAATCAAAACCAAATGAAATATTATCCATTTTTAAAAATGTAAAATCAAGTCAAACCCAAATAAAATCAATTTATTTAATTGATTCGGTTCAATTTGGATATTTTTGTTACCGAGAACACCACCAGTTGGAGTATAAGAATGGACTCAATCAACAATATTAGTCACAAGTCACAAGTGAAAAGAAACACCACCCTTGTACTAAACATGGACAAGAAGCCTCATGCAGTGTGTGTACCATTTCCTGCACAAGGTCATGTAATACCATTCATGAAATTAGCCAAAAATTTTGCACTCAAGAGGTTTCTATGTAACATTTGTCAACACTGAATTTAACCATAGACGTCTAATCCAATCCCAAGGTCCTGACTTTGTGAAAGGCTTCCAAGATTTCCAATTTGAAACTATCCCGGAAGGATTGCCACCATCAGATCGCGATGCAACGCAAGATCCTGCTTCGTTATGCGACTCGTTAAGGAAGAACTGCTTGACTCCTTTTCGGGATTTACTATCAAAGCTTGGTTCATCACCGGTCGTTCCACCAATTTCTTGTATAATATCAGATGGAGTGATGAGCTTTGCTATTAAGGCTGCACAAGAATTTGGCATCCTTGATGTCCAATTTCGGACAGCCTCAGCTTGTGGTTATATGGGATACCTTCAATTTGATGAACTAACAAGAAGACGCATTATCCCATTTAAAGGTTCGTCCTCATAGCTCTCAACCACATACTTCATCCGTTTTAATTTGTTTTTCTTAATTTATTTTTTAGTCAGTTTTAAAAAATAATGTTTTAAACTTGGGAAATATTTAACAACTCTTTAGTTCTAACTTTCTACATAAAATATGAAATGTTTAAGACAAAGTCTTTTATATTTGGGAAAGGATATGATATACCCCTCAATTTTTTCATTTAAAACCGATATACCCTTATTATTACATAAATGACTCACATATATTCTTATAATTTGTCATTTGATGAATTTATTATTCTGATGGTCAAGTTTATTTTTTTTCACTTATTTTCTTGTAAAACTTATTATAGATACCTCAATTTATTTTACAGATATAAAAACTAAATTACAATATAGCCACAAAAAATTAGTTTTATATTTTTCTCTTTTTTGGTCACAGTTCTTTCTTTTTGTTTCTCTTATTTTTTCACTAAAGAATGAAAGAAAAAATGAAATAAAAATAAGAAACACAAATAATAATCAAAAAAGTCAAAAAATAATTTATGTGTGAAAAAAGATCAAAAATATGATTTTTTTTTTAAATTAAAATAATTTAAAATAAATTGTGCCACTTTTATAACGGTAGGGGTATGTATGACCATTTTTGTAAGGAAAGAGGTATATGTGAGTCAATTTTGTAACGATAAGGGTATATGTGAGCAACTTTTATAACACGGGTACATCAACTCTAAATGACAAACCTACATTTCAACAAGGCTTGAAGTAGGGGCATCTGTAGACACAGAAATTTTATTGGATTTAATTCATACGAAATTTGGATTAAATTCATGTTTATTAGGGTTGAATGATTAATTTGAGCTTTACAAATAAATAAGTCCATATTGAGATCTGAACTCATATTTTCGATATAGTACTATATATATGTGAAAAGCTATTTAAATGTCTGCAAACATTAACCCATAATTTCAAAATATACAAGGAGTTGGTTAATATATAGAAACCTTAAATCTTGCACATAATTAATTTGCACTACATTTTTATGCAACAGATGACAGTTTCATGGAGGATGGTACACTTGATACAATTGTCGATGGGATTCCAGGAATGAGAAACATTAGGTTGAAGGACTTGCCAAGCTTTATCATGACTACTGATCCAGATGATATTCTGTTAAACTATTTAAGTGATGAAGCACAAAATTGCTTGAAATCTTCTGCGATGATCATCAACACATTCACTGCATTGGAACGTGAAGTCCTGGAAGCGATTCAAGCTAGATTCCCAAATATTTATGTTACAGGTCCACTTTCATTGATGGAAAAATCCATCCCAGAAAACAAATTGAGTTCATTTAGGCCAAGTTTATGGAAAGAAGAATTTCAATGTCTTGAGTGGCTGAACAAACAGGAACCAAGTTCGGTAATCTATGTAAATTATGAATGTGTGACATTAATGTCAGACCATCACCTTAAAGAATTCGCGTGGGGACTTGCAAATAGCAAACACCCATTCTTGTGGATTGTTAGGCCTGACATAGTGATGGGTGATTCAGCCGTATTGACTGATGAGTTTCTTGAAGAGATTAAAGACAGAGGATTATTAGCAAGCTGGTGCCCACAAGATCAAGTTCTTTCCCACCCGTCTATTGGCGTTTTTCTAACACATTGTGGATGGAACTCTATGATTGAAAGCATAAGTTCAGGAGTACCTCTAATTTGCTGGCCATTCTTTGCTGAGCAGCAAACAAATTGTCGATATGCTTGTGCAGAGTGGGGAATAGGCGTTGAGGTCAATAAAGACGTAAAGCGCCAAGAAATCGAAGCAATTATTAAGGATATGTTAGAAGGTGAAAAAGGTAAGGAGTTGAAAGACAAGACATTGGAGTGGAAGAAGAAAGCAGCAGAAGCAACTGATGTTGGAGGGCCTTCATGGAAACACTTTGATACATTCTTGGAAAAACTTCTCCCTAATAGGGAATAGTATTTGTTGGGATATACTATTAACTATTAGGTTAAGTAAAGTAGTATTTTATTTAATTCTGTGTGAAGACTTTGTATTTTATTTTATTTATTATAATAAAGTCTTTGTTTGAATAGATCGTTATGTTTATATGTGTGTTCATTACTTATATAATAGACGATTTTTGTGTACAAAATTATTTAACTCATACACGAAAGATTAAAATTGTCGGTTCTTATAAATTATAAATTAAATGTTTACAATCAAAAATAAAGTTGGACAAACATCTTGATGATTGTAGCACAAAATTAATTATAATTCGCTCTTAATTATGGAAATGATAAAATTCCAACTACCTGTGCTAGTATATTTTGTATGTATTAAAGGGATCAAATTGAAATATTCGTTTGGGGTCTGAATGTTGATCTCTTCTTGTCTTTTTCTGTTTTTGGCTATTAAATTCCTGAAATGTGTATATCTTAATCATTACTTCAAAGAATTTTTACTTGATTCTGTATTATTTTACACATTTTATGGGTTTGATACCATACTACTCACCTTTTAGCTTTGTCACCATGAAGTGTGTAAGCGACTAAGGTTTGTTTCTGAAAAATAGCAATTAAGGAAGGAAAAATAGTGGCAAACAATGATATTTATATTTTAATAATTTATGTAAGGATTAAAACCTTTATAAAATCTTACGAAAAAGATATAATCATCTTATGGTTTTTCTCACAATCGTCAACTCAAGAATTTTACTTTGTTCTTGAATCGATGAAATACTTGTTGAAACTTCATCACGAATAAGCAAGAGTTAGCTAATGGGAACTTGCAGCTCACAACTGGGAGACGAAGACTTCTTTGTATGCGGAAGACTTGCGGACCACCATTGAAGAAGAGAGTTTTTCTATGTATTTCCTCTTCCCTGGTCTTATGAAGACTCCTTTACATAGGAGTGAGTTAGCGTTTTGACGGTATTTTGGTCTCCAAGTAATTTTAGAGGATATTGGGCTTAAGAGCATGAGTTAGTCTCGTCTTATCAACTTAATAGACTGACTCAAATGTAATTTAGACTTTATTTAAGTCATATAATTTTAACTTAAATATTAATCCAACTTATTAACCAATAATTTGACTTGATAAATATATCATAAATCTAAGATTTAATCCAAAATTTAATATAGATTTATTAATAAAACTTCACCGTTTATAAATGCTCCCTGCTTTGAGGCTTGTTGGGGTACTCGACTTTTCGAATCTTTAAAAATAAAGCTTAGAAGTATTCATGAAGTAAATATTTTTTTCATAGTTGATCTCTGGAGAAACATTTGAAACTTCCATTAGAAATGACTTTGAAGATTTGTTGAAGTTAACACATACCACAATCTTTCTGGCAGCATTCTCTAATTTGTTAGAGATTACTTGACTTTTGATCATTAATTTGCCAATTTATTTTTCAGTTTGAAGTGTTTTCAGCTTATATAAGGAGAATTATTGTTTAATAATTGTATTCAGGTCATCAACTATAAAATGACTGTCAATTTTGAGAGCAAGAATTGCATCTACAAGCTTGATCTGGTGATATGAAGCTCGTGATTTCGACACAAGTATTAGGTATTGCTTTTCTTGATGTTGGATGCCCTTACAGTAGGTTCTCCGGCCTCTAAATTTGTTTGATCACTTGAACAAAGTATAAGGACTTCAAATCCTCATTACATAAGTCTAGCCCTTTTAGGAGGCTTTTCATACGTATATACAAGATTTTCCAAAATTTGTCATATTTGATTTCAAGGAAAGTTCTCCACAAATTTGTTCCAATGGAAATATACTATAATTTGATTTCAACTATAAGTTTTTTTTCTATACACATGTAGGAAGTTTTTCAAAACTTTCAATATTTGATTCCAACTTAAATTTTTCATAATTTGATTTCAATGGAAACTTATCATAATTGGTAGAAACAAAAAATTTCAAAACTTTTTATGTTTGATTCCAATGGCAATTTTCAATAATTTGGTTCCAACGAAAACTTTCTATATTTGATTCGAGTGGGACCGCGCTGCTTGCCGTCCTTAATTATGAAAGCAAACCCAAACACCTTAATTATTGAACTTAAATCTATCGTACCATAATATTTTCTTAATTAAAATTGAGCTTTCCTTTTTTTTCTTATCCCTTTTCATATAGTTAACATGGAATGTGAGAATTGATTAGATTCATATTGATTTGTAATGAATCTATAAAAAGTGGTGTCGATCGGAGACCTTTACTTTTAATAATGAAAAATGAAATTCGAGTTCTAGAGATCAAAATCGGTTGAATCTTGATCACCTCAACTATCAATTTGCCCCAAAAAATTATTGATTTAACAATATTTTGACTTTGCAAGGTGAAGATGGTGTAAAATTAAGCTACTACTCTATTCAATTGATAAAGCAGAAGAGCAGATCATGTCTCCTCGTAGACTCACACTGTCCTAACACTGTTTTTTTAATTGCAAACAGGGGTTCAAAAAAAATATTTTATTTTTGGAAGCTTTTTCCAACCGGTAATAAAATTATAGAAATTTTTAATGAGAATAGTATGAATTGCATATGTTTTTGTATGGAATTCGCAAATTTTTTGACAAATTTTAATAGAGGGATAGAAGTTATTAAGTTTTAAATACTTGGAGAATTTTTTTTTGTTAAGAATGATAATTTAAGGATATAGTTTAAGTTGAGCCTTTGGGGGTACAGTTTAAGGATATTTTTAGCCAAAAACTCAAAATAATGCAATAACTAAAGTATAAAAAATTAATATTAGCAAAAATAATTGTGTGTTCTTTCAATATATAACAAATTATGTGTTAATTTTGTATAAAGAAAAAAAAATTATTTATGATAAAACACATTTTGTAAAAAAAAAATTACATTATATTATTCTCTTTAGCATTTCTCGAAACAAAAAAAAAAAAAATTTGTTTCTTACATTTTATCGGTTTGATAAAATTCAGATTATTTTATTCATTTTAACTTTTTTATATTATATTTCATCAATTTTTTGATAAGTCAGACTAATACTTTATCAAAAATAAGAATTAATAGTCGAAAAATATTAAATAAAATGAATTGTAAATGTATTTATTTTTTAATTTCTTCGTAGGATTTCAAGCATTGCAACAAGCATATTAAAATGGATTTTTCCCGGCTATCAACTTTTTGTGTCAGATTTTATAATTCTAACTCTTATTTTTATCTAAAATGTAATTCTAGAATTATATTAACAGTTTCTATAGTAATCGTCTCGGTGAAAGGATATTTTTTAATGTTGAAACTAATAAAATCTTAACTAAAGCTAATAATTGGAAAAAATATTTGAAGAATTTAATTATAAAAAAAATTCAAAATATTTTATTGATGACAATTAAACTCGTTTATCTATATGAACAATAAGGCTTAAGTCATCGACATACCTAAAGTTATCCGCATAATTCACTTAGACACTTGAATTCAGATTTATACCTATTGAACACCTCTACCTCTTAGAATTTGAACCATTTGAAAAAAATTTCAACAATCAGCTAAAAGTATAAAATGAGTGAAATACACTTGCGGTGACATGGCAATTTGACAAATTAAATAATGACATGTGTTATTTAGATCCCAATAAATTATTTTAAAATATATTATAATGTGAAAGAAAAAGGAAATTATTACTATTTAAAAAAAATTAAAAAACATATGTAACCCCACCCACCCACCACACAAACCATTCCCCTGCTATCCCCCCACTATATCACTTGCCATTCACCTTTATAAAGCTCCGGCGTCCTTAAAATCTCCAATAATTAATTTCATACAAACTGAACTTCACATAATAACATGAAAAAGGATAATAGCTTTCTTATTGCCTATCCATGTAGATTAGTAATTTGCTGCTCCAATTGAAAAAAGAGAGTAAACTACAGAGAAATTTACTTCGGAAAAGGCGTCAAGGGCAGACGGAAGTTTGGAAGATGAAGAAGAGTTAGGCTTTGAAACAAGTTTGTAACGATTCTATGGAACTTTATTGTTTTCGTTGTCGTCGGACTTGTCGTACTGAGGTTCTTGTTCAGTTGTTCTTCTTCCTCTGGCAAGAAGTAGCCTTGTATGAGTGACAAACTCATCGTCACCAGTAGGCAGGATCCGAATAAGCCAGAGGAAAAAGAAAGAAGCAGAAAGAGAAGAAGGGTGTTACTGGTGGATGATTGTGGCGGCGATGGTTGCAGCTGCTTGGTTGTAAGGTGGAGGAGTAATGACATGTAACACTCTGAAATTTTTTTGAGCTAAGACTCGAACCATCCTTCATTGTGAGTAGGATTTTACCGAGAAATTTAAAATTTAAGGTCACTAGATGTAGCACCTTGAGTTCCAAGAAGAACTAAAGAGAGTTCATTCAAGTCATTCCTAAGTTCTTTTAAGATTTGGGTCAACTTCAAACGACCATAACTCTCTGTACAGGATGAGTTAGGTGTGCCATGAGATGAAATATGAAATATTTTTGAATTATCTTTCCAACGCCACCGAGTTTGCTAATTTTCGAGGTCGGATGAGTGATATATCCCCTTTTGAAGTCAGGTTGTCCAGTTAAGGAAAGTTATCCAAAAATAGTGAAGGGTATTTTGGTCTTTTCCTTACCAAATCAGATTTAATTTATTTTTAGTAAGGTTTTAAGGGTCTAATACTATTAGGTTCAGTTTTATAATCCTAATATACGCCTAGGGTTTTAGTTGAGAATTCAAGTAGAGAAAAGAGAAGAAAAGAGGAAAGGATCAAGGCGTTCGTCAAGGTTCTTGAGTTTTGTTGCGGATTTTCGCCATGAGTTTGATCCCTACGAGGTATGTAAGGCTATCATAGTGTTGGACTAGTTCGTCCTCACACCCTACATCTTCTTTCAAATCAGTAAAAGAGAAATCTAGAATTCTACCCCTAGATTTGAGCATTCTTGAGATAAGTTGATTTGAGTTCTTGAGTTCATGATTCTTTTAAAAATTATATTCCTCATTATTGAGTTTCTATATTTTTATTGAGATCTTTGAGTTGATTTGTTCATGTCTATAATTCAACATGAATCATATTTTGAGTTATAAATCTTGAGAAGCTTTTCAAAGCCAATACTTGAGTTTTAAACTGAGTTTTGAGGAAGTAAGTATGAGAATGAGAAGAGTCATATACATGAGTTTCATATTGTTATTTAGACCCGTGAGTCGAGTCGTTCATGCCCATAAATTCTGCATGAACTACATCAGTTGAGTATCTTTGAGAGGAGTAGTATCTTGAAGTTCTAAGTCTTGAGTATTGAGTTCCTAATTATTTTGGGATTATATTCCTAATCATGGGGCTACTACATGTTACCCATGAAGGTCCTTGAGTTGAGTAGTTCATGCCCATAATTCCTCATGAACCCTATGAGTCGAGCAGTCTTGAGATAGGAGGTATCATTGAGCCCTTGAGTTGAGTAGTTCATGCCCATAATTCTGCATGAACCCTCCGAGTCGAGCATTCTTGAGATGAGTAGCATCCTTGAGTTCTGGAGTTGTTGAGTTCCAAGTATTGAATTCTATGCATGATTATTGAAAACCTTGAATTGAATCGTTTACGTCCATAATTCGACATGAACCTTATTTTAAAAAGTCTTTTTACAAATTATTTTAAAACTTGTTTTAAAGACTTGAGCACTGAGTTAAGGAAGAGTAGAGCTGAGTTCATTTTCTTTAAAATGATATATGAGAACTAAGTATTCCCAAGAGTAAATGTTTTCCGCATTTAAGATAAGAGGAAACTGAGATTTCCAAACGAGTTTTGAGCAGTTTGAGTACCATCTCTTTTAAGAGAAAGATTTTTGAGTAATAATCTCAAAACACAGAAAGAGTTATGTTTTTAAACATATGAGCTAGTTATATTTTGGGAGTAGTATTGAGCACCGATATGGGGGAGAGTTCTAACAACTCACAGCTCCTATAAACCATGTAGCCAACGTGGGTAGAAAGGGTGATACTTTTTAGATGATTCTTTAATGCTTTTAGCATAAACTAGTGGATCCACTTAGTGAGTTAGGTTCTATACCCCCGGCAAGGTATAGGACGGCCCTGGCAGCGTGAGGCAAAACATTGTATCATCACATAGCTCATAGTGATGGTTGTCAGTTAGAGAAACTCCTACAAAGATATTTTGTATTCTTATATACACAGAGTTATTTTGTATTTTCATATACAAACAAGAGTTTATTTTGTATCCTTGCATACAAAATGAGTATATTGTATTCTTAAATACATTGAGCTGCTTTCTACTGTTTTAAAAACTTTTCATATATTGCATCTTTTATTGTTGCTTTATCTTGAGTTGAGTATCCAGAGTTGAGTATCTTGTTGTTGAGTTGAGCCCTATTTCTCAGAGTTGAGTCTCTTATTATTGAGTTGAACTATGTTTCATTGAATTGAGTTGAGTTGAGTTTAGAAGAGGTAAGTATGTTTCTTTCCCACCAGTTCAAGCTTATGTTTATGCTTTAGAATTCTCCTTATATGCTCGTACATTCCATGTATTGAGCCATTTGACCTGCATCGTTTCATGATGCAGATACAAGTATTCAGGGTCATCAACAGGAGCTTCATTGATACCACATGGAGTTCAAGTTAGCTATGGTAAGTCTCCTTGCTTCCGGAGGATTTCATTTACTTTTAAGTTTTGTCAAGATGTCATGGGTCTTGTCCCGACTTCCATCTTTGTCATTTAGAGGCTTCATAGATAGATAGTAGAGTTTGAGAAGTCTGTTTCATTTATTTTGTTAAATATTTTAAAGACTTGAGATGCCTATTTCTGGCGAGTTGAATATATTGTTTTATTCAGAGTTAATATTTTGAGTTAAAGATTTTGTAATTGGGTTTATTGAATTTATTTCAGTTTTTAAGCTTTTGTATGCTTGAGTTAGTCTTCCGCTTGTAGTCAGCCAGGATGAGGGTTCGCTTGTGGTCAGCCACAATGATTTTCGAGTGCCGACCACGTCCAGGTGTAGGCTCGAATCGTGACATGACAACAAGCACAAGGAAGATGAAAGGTGGAGGAGTAATGGCGCATAAGGAAGAAGAAATAGATTATTTATTTTTTTAAAGAAAATCTAATAAAATGCCTACACGCGCTCATTAGTAGTGAATCACACTCAAAATGCCATATTGGCAAAAAGTGTTCAAGTGGTATCAATTTAAAGTGGGAGAGATGTTTAATAGGTACCAGCATTAATTGAAGTATCCAAGTGAATAATGCGGACAACTTTAAGTGGCTGACAATGACTTAAGCCAAACAATCTATATATATATATAATAAAGGAGAAACATAAACAAGGTGATGTGCCACCTCTCTATGATCTCCATTTGCATTTATCTTTTCTCTCTTTTTTTTTTGCCTTTTTTTCTTATTTAAATTAATTATTTTATTGAAAAAATAAATTACTTAATTTATGATAAATAAATATTTTATTAAATGAAGAAACATTTACAACAAAGACTCTTCACATGTCTACCGGGAGCAACTCACACCTCTCTAATTTCTAATCTTACAAAAATATTCTCTTCTTTTTTTAATCTTCTTTTAATTATAAATTGACAACATTTTTCAATACTTTAAATATTTTTCCTTTTATTGATCCTCCTTTTAAATTTACCAATGTTCAAAAACAATAATATTGATCCTCCATTTACTTTCTTTTTCTTTTGTTCAATAACTCTAAATTTGATTTTCTTCTCTTCACCACAATTAATATTTATTTTATGTAATGAATGAGTAATTACAACACAAATTACTTCTACTACGTTATCACACTATTCATTCCAATAGTCACTTTTTTCTTTAATCACCTTCATTACTCTTACACTCTTTCTCTGCCCCATTTTCTATAATTTTAATGTATATTAAATGTGATATTCATTTGAAATACAGATGTTCAATCTTTTTTTTGCATATATAAATCAAACAAGACAATTCTCATATGTATCGTTTTGCAAAAGTTTGTTTTACTTTTGATAGTATTTGGTCTTTTAGATTTTTCAGTTATGATTCTTTTAGTTCTTTATCATTTTTTTCTTGAATAAAATTAATTATCTTTCTCAACATGTAGCGTCTTATTGTTTAACTTTTCATATCACCTAAATTCACATAAATTTCATTTACATGTTTCCAATCCCCATTTCTTGAGGATCAGTTATTATGGCTTTCGAGTGTGGTAATAGATTAGTATAACATTTTTTCGATTTTTATCATTAACTACGACTTAGAATATAAATAATAGAAGTTCTTTTTTATATCATCCTAAATAATAGTCATAATTACAAGCTACAACGATACTCAAGATATAAAAAAAAAACACAAAATTCAATTGATTTATCATCAATTTGAATACCGAGATATAAAATCTCTCTTATATTTTGAATAAACTTAGGAATGAGTTCATTTTGTTAATTTTTTTTATTTCATTGCATAAATTTATTGATATTTTACGTGCCCGCACGAAGCGCAACTTAGTTTACTAGTAAAGAATAAGAGAGAAGTGAAACATAAATATATACATACATGTACTTACATATATACATACTTAATGCATGCAATAAAATAATAATCATAAAAATAGCATTAGTCTTTATAACAAATTCATAAAAGAATTCTTTTACTTATAACGTTAATGAGCATAAATAAAAATCTAAAAGTACCCGAGTTTAAAAAAATAAAATAATGTATATGATATAAAAAAAAAATATTATATAGATAAGGGATTGAAAAAGTCCCTACGGGACATCCGATAAAAAAGATAAAGGATTGTAAATATCAAAAGTAAAATAGACATGGCATAAGATAAATGGAGAGAATGTCTATTATTTATAAAGTGGAAAGGAAAACTTATTTTTTAACTTAAAACATCATATGCCTATGCTTAGAAAGGAACTAAAATAATTTTGTTAATTAATATTGTTTGTCATACAATAGCCATCATCCGACCTTAGCTCAGTTGGTAGAGCGGAGGACTGTAGTTGGTGATGCCTTCAGTGAATCCTTAGGTCGCTGGTTCGAATCCGGCAGGTCGGATTTTTATCTTCTTTTTTAATTTTCCCCTATTTCTTGTCTTGTTTTAATTTCTTTCTAGATATTCAATATTCGTATTATAATGTGTTGTTTCACATTTTGTTTAGTAAAGGCGATGAGCTCAGAATGGAGTATTGTGAACTTCCTTTCTTTTACATCAAATTATGAATTTATATGATCAACTTCTAAATGTCCGACTCATACTTCCGCTTGGATTAGTTGAAAAGTAGGTGGTGTATATTAAGTAGAGAGGCGGAGCTAGACGGGGGTTCGTGGGTTCGGACGAACACATTAGCTTTTTAGTAGATCATGTATTTGTACTAGAAAATTAAATAATTATATATATATATATATTAACTCGTGAACTCCTAACAAAACTGATTGATAGCTTAGTGGTAAGGAAGGAGTCGTTTAAATGCTTTCTATGCTAGAGTTGGGGTTCTAATCCAACTATGAAATTTACAACCCTAAATTTAGAACCCCAAACTCCTAATCTGGCTCCGCCTCTGAATTTAAGCACTTGGAAATATTTTTAGGTGTTGAAACTATTTTTATAAATAAGTAATTACATACTCAATCTGTCCAACAATACTTGTCCACTATTGATTTTGCACACTTCTTAAGAAACTATAAATAGAAGGACAATTTACAATATCACCCTTTGAATATAATAAATATAATGTCTTGAAAAATGTAATAAGGAAATAACTATCATTAATGATAAAGGTAAATTAGGAACTAAGTGTAAAATTATCTATTGATTTCATAAAGTGGACAAGCATTGTTAGACATTGCAAAATAGTATAGTGGATAACTATTGTTGGACGGAGGGAGTATTAGATAAAAGTGTTAGAACTAATAATAAATAGTTAGTGTGTTTGGTTTTCTATTTTAATTTCCAGTTCTTGTTTTATTCGCCCTATTCCAGTTCTTGTTTTAGTTTGCTAAACCTGATCACCAAAATTAAATAACTGATCTTGCACTCATATACATATATTGGATTTTTCTGACTCTTAAACCATATTGTAAAGTAATCAAAATCTTGAATATTTAAATTGATATATGTTAGACCCAAAGATGAATAATCAAAGAAAATTTAACTTTTTCTATCAAGTTGATAGATATATCATATATAGATAAAAATCTGTCGAAATTTAAGCGAATTGGATTTCTATCAGGTTGGAGTATATATTTTTATAAGTTAACTTTAGTGTATATATATATATATATATATAATATGTAGATTTTATACAAATCTTATAGTGTTAATAGCTAATTACATTTATTCTCTACTCTTTTGCAAATTATAATAATCCCTTAAATTTTGTGGAATCCGGATACATTCCAAAACGTTTCGATACATCGCGTCCTGGTTTCGGATATATCCCTCAACGTCCTGATACATCGCGTATCGGTTTCAAATACATCACTTAATGTCCCAATTATACATCGTGTAAAGTGATGTATCCGACTGATACATCGCGTAAAGTAACGTTTTGATACATCACGTAATACGTCCCGATACATCGTAAAGTGATGTATCCGACAGATACATCATGTAAAGTGATGTATCCGATCGATACATCAGGTAAGGTAATGTATCCGTTTGATACATCGCGTAAAGTAGGAATTTTTATAATATTTTCAAATGATAGAAAATTTTAAAAAATATAATAAAACAACTTATGTATTTGGATAATTTTTTCCATTAATTATTCCAATAAGTATATATCATAGGAATATTCTAGTAAAAGTCTTGAAGAGCGATTAAGGATGGTTGATGTCAGATAGTAATATATAGTAATCTTATTATAGGCCATAATTTCTGACAATATTATTTGTTTTACGTGACGTGAACTTCCCAACTTGTATAATTAGGACAAGGAGGAATCTGTTGGAATTATAGTTTCAAGGATTCCTCTAATAATGCGCACAAAGGAGGAATCTATTGGAATATTACTGATTAATACATAGAAAATAGGAACATGTAAGCCACACTTAAGTCAACTTGATGGAAAGTCTAACAAAGGAAATATAATTGAGAGTTGTGGCGGGATGTGATACAAATATTTTATTTTTAATTAGAGATTTAAATTTAATTTTTTAGAATGAAAAGAAAAGGTTGATAAGAAGTGTTTTCCCTTTTAACAGACCTTATTTAGGGTTAATTCAAATTAATTAATGTGCCAAAGAAAGTGCATATATCATGATCAACAGGGGCGGATCTAGCCTTATGGGTGGGGTGCCACGGCACCCACCAGACTCGGTTAAAACTTTGTATATATATGTGTATAAGTATAACAAATTGAATATATATTACATCTGCCACCCAGTGAATAGTATGTTGAATGGTGCAACTGGCAAAGGATGTAATTTACAATGCGAGTGTCGAGGTTTCGAATCTCTTTTACAGCACTAGTTTCTTTTAATTCTTTGCTTGTGCGAATGACTTTGAGGCTCTTTTTTTTTTGTCTTTTCTTTAATTTCTGCCCCCCCGCACACACACACACAAATTAGTTCTTCTATTTGCTACTCCTTGCTTATTTATTTATCTTTAATTGATACGAGTGTTGCATGATTTTCTATATTAATTACAAATCAATATGCGTCACATAGAATATTAATAAAAATATATTTAAATAGATTATTTTTTTTAAAAAAAGTTTTTAAAATGATGGATATTATTATGTTAAAGCTTTTGAATTTAAAGGTTCTTTCAATCTTTAACGTCACACAAAGTGGAGATAACTGGATTGAGGCTATAATTTTTATTTTTTCTCAATTATATGGTATAGATGATGTATACGAATGGAAAATCTCTTGTTTTTTCAAAGTTATAGAAAATAAGGTATCTTATTTCTAAAAAAATATCAATAAAACAAACTATTTAGGTGTATCTCTTTAATATTAGAATATTTAAAAGAAAAAAAATATTACTAAATATGTATATTTGATCAATATATTTATAGAAATCGAAAAAACCTAAATAACCCGAATCATAACCTAAAATGAAGGAACCGACCCGTTTACCATTTAGATGATATGGCACCCCTAGCCCCCGAATCCTGGATCCGCCTCTGATGATCAAAAACTAAAAATGAAAATATAAAGGATAATCATAACATGGTAGATACTACTTTTAAATGAATTTTAGAGAGATGATAAAAAAAAAAGTGGATGTTGGAATACTCAGGTAAGGTAAAGCCATACTCAGGTAAAGTAAGGTGATGACTTCGAGTCACAAGGGGAGCACAAAGGTAAGGCTTGTGACAAAGCAAGAAATCTTATTTTATCCTTAAGGATAGTGGGGGCCGAATCAACTGGGTCACCGGTAAAGAACCTCTACTTAAGCAAAAATCATAAGAGAAGAAAAGTTCACAGAAGGTTGGGGATCCTAGGGACGGGTAATAAAAAAAAGTAAGATAAGCCTATTTCAAGTATTATTATAAAAAACCTATAGAGTATAAAACAATGGTTAATTAATTATATTTTTTCTGTCTCAATTGATATCTTTTCTTAGTCTATTCAGAAGAATGTCACTTTTTCCTATTTGACAACCAGTATTTAATGGCATCCTCATTTTATTCTTGTTAAATCTCACACAATATTTTATTGTAAAGAAAAGTCAATTAAAAATAAGTAATAAAGTGACTTTAATAAGGACAATTTGATAAACACAATAAAGTCTTATTTTATTCCTTAACTTTCGTATTCAATCAAACAATACCAGATAAATTAAAATAAAGAGTAAAAAATATGAGATATAAAGAAATGAAGGTAGAAATAGGGTGTCTACTTGTGTCAGGGCTAAAGGCTATTGTTAAAGATTGTAAATATTTATTGAAAGTCAACAACACCTTATAAACATATTAGCCGGGAGGCAAATCAATATGCGAATTTTCTGACAAATGAAGGTTACAAACATGAAAAAGATTTGCTAATTTGGGAATAAATGCGCTCAAGAAAATTGAGTCTCCTCTCTCGACAGACTAAAATCATGTAACTTATGAAAGTGTTTGAGATTTTTTAGTCTTTTCCAGTGTACCAAAAGAAAATGATCGTTTTGTAAGAAATAAAATATGAAAAGAAAGAAATAATATATTTATCGAGAAAATGATATTTTTGACCTATTAAGTTGTAAAAAATATATTTTTGGATCAAATTATTGACGGCAAATATATTTTTAGACCAAACTCTTAACTGATGATGAAATTTTATTCAATTTCAAGGACAACCAATCAACCATAGACATCATTTTAGCTACTTATATACAATATTTAAAAAAATGTCTCCTACGTATATATAAGCCAAGAAAACAGAAACTTGTGTATAGTTAGTGAACAAAAGAAAAATAGGAAGAAATAATCTAAGAATGGGTTCAAATTCAATTAATGAAGCAAGAAAGCCTCATGCTGTTCTTCTCCCTTATCTATCACAAGGACATGTTACACCCATGATGTCACTAGCAAAACTTTTTCATTCAAGAGGCTTTCATATAACATTTGTGAACACTGAATTCAACCACAAACTAGAAATTCAATCCAAAGGTGTTGATTCAGTGAAAGATTTGCTTGATTTCAAATTCGCGACTATTCCAGATGGAATGCCACCATCAGATGAGAACGCTGTAAGATTAAATACTTTAATACATAATATTAGGATCTTGAACACGATAATCTTACATAGAGATTGTTAGGGGTACATACCTGATGCGGAAGACATTATCACAGAGAGAAGCGGAAGCGTTAGTCGTAAATTATTTTCTACCTCGTTGCCCTAGTCTTATGTTACCACAACCGTCAGCGATGAAATTATTGTAGAGAATATGTGGTAACCCTAATAGGTGGAGGGAGGACCAATTTATAGAGGTTAAGACTTAATCTGGTACGTTCATCAAGTAACCAATGTACGAACGAGATCTATTATTTATTAAATATTATTTATGGTATTACTTGGGCTACAAGTAAACTTGGGCCATAAGTAAGAAATGATTAATAATTGTTACATTCTCCCACTTGGCCGAATGATCATATAACATTAATATTTCATAAACATTAGTTGCGCATACAATAAATCTCTTCTATAATGTCTATCATACATACCACAATATAACAAACTACTAATGTGAGTTATGGTGGTTGTACATAAATTTTGAGCTACATACTTCCTTCCATATACTACTACATTAGCAACTTATCATACTAGGTTCATAAGCTATAAAAACATATAACATTACGGTCCACAATAATATCTCATGGAGACTTATCTTGTATTATCTCAAAAGAATAATGTATACACCATTATGAGAAACAAGAAATTCATCAATGTATATCAAAAAGACATAATTGAGCTCAGAGTGTAAAAACATCATAAATGTATCAATCATAAGTACAACCAAGACCCATTCTTTGAACATGTTCTTTAAATGTCTTTGCTTGTAGGCCTTTTGTTAACGAATCTGCAATCATGAGATCAGTTCTAATATTCTCAAGTAACACTCTTTGTTTCTGAAATTCTTCCTTGACAGTAAAATACTTTAATTCCATATGTTTGGCACATTTGGAGTACTTATCGTTCTTGAAGAAAAATACTGCTGCAGTATTATCACAATAAATTTTTAGCGGCTTGGTAATGGTGTCGACAACCCCAAGTCCTGAAATGAAGTTCTGCAGCCATAATGCATGAATTGTGGCTTCATAACATGCCACAAACTTTCTTTGCAGCTTTTCAGTGATCAATTCCAAGATTACTTTGATATCTTCCTAGCATTCCGACCACAAAGCTAATATACAGTCGTGTGCAAGTTTGAACATACATCAAACTTCGAACAATAGAAGATTAAGGAATTGATTCCATTTCTTTTCATTTTACATCATTCTTTGGGCATGCATGAGATTAAATTTGTCCCCTTTTTGAATAGAAACTATTCCTGCTGAACAATTGTTCATGTTAAGTCTCTCTAGAACTCTTTCGATATAACCCTTTTGAAACAGTCCCAATAATTCTTATGATCTATCATGGAATATTTGTATCCCTATCACATAGGATGCCTCACCCATATCTTTCATTTCAAAGTTCATAGAGAGAAAGTCTTTCGTCTCACGTAATATGCCTAAATCATTAGCAGCAAGTAAAATGTCATCAACATATAGGACTAAAAATATAAACTTACTCCCACTGATCTTTTGGTATATACACCGATCAACAGTAATTTCCTTAAATTCAAAAGATGTTATGGTATCATTAAACTTTATATACCATTGTCGTGAGGCTTGTTTGAGTCCATATATTGACTTCTTTAGCTTACACACCATTTGATATTTTCCTTTAATTTCGAAACCCTCTGGTTGGTCCATATAAACATCCTTCTCAAGGTCTCCATTAAGAAAGGCAGTTTTCACATCCATTTGATGTAACTCTAAATCATAATAAGCTACCAAAGCCAAAATAATTCTTAATGAGTCTTTCTTTGAGATCGGTAAAAAGGTCTCTTTATAATCAATGCCTTTTTTTTTTGAGTGTATCCCTTGGCAACAAGTCTGGCTTTATATCGTTCAATATTACCATTAGAATCGCGTTTGGTCTTGAAGACCCATCTACACCCGATTCTTTTAGAACTTTTTGGTAATTGAACAAGATCCCAGACTTTGTTGTATTCCATTAATTTTAACTCTTCATTCATGGCATCAATCCATTTATCAGACTCAGTGCTTTTTATGGCCTGTGAAAATGAAATCAAATCTTTATTAATTCCAATGTCAAAATTTGACTCTTGCAAATAAATCACATAATCATCTGAAATGGCCGATTTTCTTCTCTTTAAGATTTTCTTAATTGCACTGTTTGTGGTTCATTTGTGTCAGATACTTGAGAGTTAGTTCCTTCATGAAGTGTTTCACCCTATATTGTTCAACATTGTTAAAGTGTTCTTCAACAAGAGGAACAACATTTGTTATTGGTGTGGAAGTAGGTACATTCATGGGCAATGAAATATTTATTTTTACCTCATTAATTTTCACACTTTGTCGTTCAACACTCCCACTAACTTCACCATTCTCAATGAATTTTGCATTACCGGTTTCAACAATTCTCGAACTATGATTTGGACAGTAAAACCTATACCCTTTAGATTTCTCTGGATAACCAATAAAGTAACCACTTGCCGTTCGAGAATCTAATTTCTTTTCATGTGGATTATAAACTCTAGCTTCCGCTTGACAACCCCAAACATGCAGGTGTCTTAAACTAGGCTTCCTTCCAGTCCACAATTCAAAAGGGGTCTTTGAAACTGTCTTACTAGGAATCCTGTTCAATAAATATACAACGGTTTTAAGAGCATACATCCACAATAATTTGAGTAATGAGGAATTACTCATCAGACTCCTAACCATATTCATAATTATTCGATTACGCCTTTCTGCAACACCATTTTATTGAGGTGTTCCTGACATAGTATATTGTGCACATATGCCATGTTCTTCGAGGAATTTTACAAATGGACTTGGACATTGTCCCGATTCGTTATACTTTCCATAATATTCACCACCTCTATTTGACCTAATGATTTTCACTTTCCTATATAATTGTCTTTCAACCTCATTAACGTACACTTTGAGAGCGTCAGCTGCTTGAGATTTTTCTTTCAACAAATAGATAAATTCATAACGTGAAAAATCATCAATAAAGCTGATAAAATATTTTTCTCCACCAAAAGATGGAACATCAAAGGGTCCGCAAATATCAGTGTGTATAATTTCAAGAAGCTGAGTGCTCCTTGTGGCACCTTTCTTGGTATGCTTGGTTTGCTTTCCTTTAATGCAATCCAAACATATATCAAGATCAATAAAATTCAGATTCGGAAGAATCTCATTCTTTACTAATTTTTTTAATCTTTCTTTGGATACATGACCCAAACGTTTATGCCACAAATAAGCAGAACTTTCATTTAGTGAACTACGTTTAATTCCAACATTTTGATGTATAGTAAGAAGAGATTCAAAAAAATTATTATCGAGTTTCAATCTATATAAACCATCAATTAGAACCTAGAACCATAAAAAACAATATTCTTATATAAATTGAAACATTCATGTCCAAACTTAAAATCAAATCCAGAAACATCAAGTCTTGAAAGAGAAATCAAATTCCTAGAAACTGAAGAAACATAAAGAGTCTGTAATAGATCAAGGTGATGTCCAGTCTTCAAGATCAAACAATAAGTCCCTATGCCTTCAATTTGAGCCTTCATACAATTTCCCATGAACAAGAAATCCTTATTTGGATTTGTAGTTTGATCATAGTGAATCCTTGCAACATAGTGGATACATAAGTAGTTGCACCAGAATCAAGCCACCAAGTATTATTAGGAACTTCTTCTAAATTTAATTCGAAACATACAAAAGCACTAAATGTACATTTATTTTCAAACCAAGTTTTACGTTTCAGGCAATATTTCTGATAGTGTCCTTCCTTTTTACAGAAACGACACACATCAGCCTTGATTTCCTTATGAGCATCCTGTGGAACTTTAGCAGGTGCTTTCTTTTTCTTAAACTTGTTTGCCTTCACTTTAAGTCTTTTACCAACTCCTTGACCCATGAGGTTAATGGAATGACCTCCTTGTTTCTTAAGTCTTGACTCCTCTTGAGTAAGCATACTGGACAATTCACTAACATCCCACTTACCCTTAATAGTGTTATAGTTAATTTGGAATGGTCCATACTCAAGAGGCAACGAGTTCAGAATAAACTGAACCAAGAAGGTGTCATCCACTTTCATCCCCAAGGTCCGAAGTCTTGCTGCAATATTGATCATCTCGATGATATGATTTTGCATACTACGCGACCCATCAAACTTCATGGTCGTGAGTTCAGCCATTAGTGTACCAGCGAGAGACTTATCAGCAGAACGAAAACGTTCTTCCACAAACTTCAGGTATTCCCTGACACTTTCTATTTGTGGAATAGTACTCTTAATGTTGTTAGCAACAATCATTCGCATGAACATAAGGCTCAATCTGTTAGAGCTCTCCCATGATTTATGAAAAGACTTCTCATCCTCACTGCTCTTATCAATAATGGCAGTAGGTTTGTCATTCAGCAGAGCCAAGTCAAGATCCATCACACCTAAGTGGAACTGGACTTGTTCATGCCATTCAGAGAAGTTCAATCCATTGAACACAGTAACAGACGAAGCATGCGAATGAAGAGGAATGACTGCAAAATAGATATACATGCTCACAAATCAGAAAATAATGTAAATTCAGTAAAACGATAAAAATATATCGTAATTCTCCTTTGGGTAGACACTACGACACATTATCATAATTTAAATGTCATTTTTATCTTTAATAGGTAATTGAATGATTTTTATCAAACATATACGACATCTTTGGATATACAATATATGTTTGACTAAAATATTAATTTTTCTCATGATTTTTACTATTCGTAGAATGATAGATTCACCTTTGGGTAAATTCTTAGGTTCTAGCAATAGTGAAAGTCAATTTATCTATTTATTTTTCAATATATGCATTTAATTAACTTCATAGATAAATGAAAAATTTATGAGTGCATATTTTTTCTTAACCATACTAGTTTGGCCACTTTGGTGACTAACAAGCTATATGAATACAAATGCATACATAATCTCATAAAATTTTGTGCATGTGAATAATTTTAAACATTTTAGTTTGGCCACTTTGGTGACTAACAAACTATAGAAACATAATACATGCATCAGGTTGAAAAACCAAACCCAGACTCTCTTGGAATACTGAATATGCCAATAAATAATGAATTGTACTAATCCACATATGTCAAGTGATCATAAATATTATATGTGTAGATGTTAATTTCTCTAGTTTGGCCACTTTGGTGACTAACAAACTATATTACACTAACTATACACATATTATTATTGCTTAGTATAACGACCACTTTAATTTATTGCACAATCTAAAACAAAACATAATTATTACATTATGGGAAGATTAAAATTTTTCAGAATTTGTGTAATCTAAAACAAAACATAATTATTTATTTATTTAGGGGTGGTGGGCAGTGATTACTCTTTATTACCCTACCAAGGCTGATGCAGTTATATAATTTATGAAGATTATCCGTTCTAACAATACAGGCTCTGATACCACATGTAAGATTAAATACTTTAATACATAATATCAGGATCTTGAACACGATAATCTTACATAGAGATCGTTAGGGGTACATATCTGATGCGGAAGACATTATCACAGAGAGAAGCGGAAGCGTTAGTCGTAAATTATTTTCTACCTCCTTGCCCTAGCCTTACATTACCACAACCGTCAGCAATGGAATTATTGTAGAGAATATGTGGTAACCCTAATAGGTGGAGGGAGGACCAATTTATAGAGGTTAAAACTTAATCTGGTACATCCATCAAGTAACCAATGTACGGACGAGATCTATTATTCATTAAATATTATTTATGGTATTACTTGGGCTACATGTAAACTTGGGCCGTAAGTAAGAAATAATTAAAATTCTTACAAACGCGACTCAGGATATAACATTGCTTTGTGATATGACTCGAAAGACCTGTTTAGTTCCGTTTAAAAAGCTTCTTACTAAGCTCAATTCTGGTAAGGTACCGCTAGTTAACTGTGTAATTTCAGATGGAGTTATGACATTTGGCATTAGGGCTGCTCAAGATTTGGGCATTTCGGATGTTACTTTCTGGACTGCTTCTGTTTGTGCCTTCGTTGGATATTTGCATTATCGTCAACTTATCAAACGAGGAATTTTCCCATTCAAAAGTAAGTGAACTTAATTATACAGTGTTAATTTAATGTATTAAAAGTAATATGCATTGCATAATTTCTAAATAAATTATTTGTTTACAAGAATATCCCTCACATAGTACAATATCATGTGTACCAAACAAAGTATTACTAGTACAGAAAGCTAATGCGTGCATTATTTTCTCTTGATAAATGCACACTTATCTCTTTTATTTTTCACATATGATAAGTAACTCATAGATGACACTCTTGACACACCAATAGATTGGATTCCTGGCATGAAGGATGTTAAACTCAAAGATCTTCCCAGGTTCCTTAGAACTACTGATCCTAATGATATAATGTTCGATTTCATGGGAGAGGAAGCTCAAAATTGCCTCAAAGCATCTGCCATAATGTTCAACACGTTCGAGGAATTTGAGCACGAATTATTACAAACTATAGTCTCAAATTTCAATTTCTCTAATATTTACTCGATAGGGCCACTCGGGCCCTTGCTGAGAAAACATGTCCCTCATCATAGCCAAGTTCTATCTCTCAACTCAAGCTTATGGAAACCGGACACTACAATCTTTGAATGGTTAGATAACAGAGAAATTGACTCTGTTTTGTATGTTAACTATGGAATTGTGACAACAATGACCAATGATCATTTCTTGGAATTCGCGTGGGGTCTTGCCAATAGCAAGCAACATTTTTTATGGATAGTTCGTCAATATATTATCAAGGGTGAATCAGTCACATTGTCTGAGGAATTTCTTGAGGAGATTAAGGACAGGGGTATATTGGTGAATTGGTGTGCACAAGAACAAGTGCTACGCCACGCGGCTGTGGGTGCATTCTTGACTCATTGTGGATGGAACTCGATGATGGAAACCATATCTGAAGGTGTACCAGTCATTTGTTGGCCTTTATTCTCTGATCAACAAACGAATTGTCACTACTCGTGTGAGAAATGGGGGATCGGGATAGAAGTTAATCATGATGTGAAATGAGAAAAAGTGGTGAAACTCGTGAGTGAGATGATGGTAGGGGAAAAGGGGAAGGAGATGAGGTCCAAGGCTAGAGAATGGAAGATGAAAGCTGAAGAAGCCACTGATGTTGAAGGATCATCTTTCCAAGGATTTCTCAAGTTAGTTAAAGCAATGTTGTGAACTAGTAAATGATACATAGTTCATAATCGGAATAATGCAATTCACGGTTGTTTTATTTATTTATTTGCTAAATGGAAATGTTATTTTATTGTATAAAGTTTCATATTTCGATTATAGATTGTAAACCAAAAATAAATCATCCATAAACTTACTCCATGAGTACTTTGGAACATCACCATCTTCAACAAAACAAAAAAAACATAAGAATCATTCAGTATTTATGAGGAAACTTACTGATATTCTGCACGACCTAGTAACTTGCTCTAGATTCGCCTATTAGTGAGATAGGTTGCCTAACATGTTCCAATGAAACATTAAGAGAAATAAGTAAAGAACACAATGTTTTTATGTGGTAAACACCCATCCACCTCAAAAGGTGTAAAACATAACGACTTGTACCCCTACAGGATTTAACTCCAACTTCACTAAATTACTGAGCCTCAACAGTTTAAGATTACAAACTCCGTAACTTAAGGACCTAACTCTAATTCCTAAACTTGAAGTTATGGATTCAGATTACAATTCTTGCAATCTTAGGAACTAACTCTAATTCCTAAACTTCAAGTTATGAATTCAGATTACAACTCTTGCAATCCTAGGAACCAACTCTAAATCCTAAACTTCAACAAAAATCTACAAAAATATGTGTTCCAAAATTTTTGAGTTATTCCAACTTGAAGACAACACTCCTAATTCAGTTTGTAACATACTGAACTAAGATTACATCAAGAATCAATCACAAAGAAAAACTCCTAACACATAAACTCTGTAAAAAAGACTAGGTTCTTCGATGTGTTCCTTCAATCCGCTGGTAGCATTTGCAAAGTAAAATTTCTCAATTGTTCTTTTTCCTCTGTAAGTGCACAAGTATTATGAATGACTTTGCTTTTATTTAAGCACAACAATTCAGAGAGTTGTTCTTCACTTCAAACTCCTTATTGACTTGAACTCTCTTGGCTTAGAGTTCTAATTCAAGTGAGACTCCTTCTTCAACTTGACAACTTACTCACGAATCTTTCATGTTCTTGTAAGCTCAAGTAAGCCTTTTCAAATTAGATCGCTAAGAGAATGAAGAAAGACACAAGATAATTTCTAAGAAGGTTTTTATATTGCTTAGAGATCGCTTGCTTTTACTTGGTCCATTGCATTACAAATGGGTGTCCCTTTATTTATACTACTCATTAGGGGCTAATTTACAAATATTAATTATGTACAAGTTCTTATTCTAGAACTCTCTATACAACTAGAAGATTCCAAGGACTTTCCATGCGAATTCATGAAATTCTAAGGTCTTCTAAGGAATTCTCCCTATATTTCTAGAATATTCCATCAAGGACTATTGTTCTCCAATATAAGTCTTCCACATGGACAATCTTATGCCATGTGACGTCTAAGTGGTGTGATGATGTGGTGGATCATAACAAAAGGGAGTAATTGTTACTACATCTTTTCATTATCCTCATTCCAACAATGAATTGAATTCCCAACTCTTAATTGTCCTTTGCTTATAACTATTAATTTTGCGATAATAATTAATATTCACATAATATAAAATTAATACATGAATAATTAAGTTATTTATGTATTAACTTTGTCTTTATCCAATAATCAAACCACCCCTAAATGATCAACATCATTTAATTCTTATAACTTGAGAAAATATTTTGTACTATAAAGACAATGATTATTCTGTGCAAGATACAATAAAAATGATACAATTTATTTTTTGTTCTCTAGTAACTCGTTTTTATTACTTGTAAAGTATTTATATAGTATTTATTTTTCTTTTACAGTTAAAAACAAATATTTTTTCTATTTAAATTCATTATAACAGAACAAAAGACCTCATTTCATCGGAAAACAAAAGGAACAGTTGGAATTTAATACTCCTAGCTAGCATGTAAAGAGACAAAAAAAAAAAAAAGCAATACTCCATCATTGACACAATATTGATGAGCTGGCTATTTTGACGGTTCACATGCTTTCGACAATCTTGATTGGTTGGGAAAAATGTTACCTACTCAATATAAGTAGGTACTTGATGAATTATAGAGTAATGGAAGAGTTGATTGAGTATTCAAGATAGAAAGAAGAAGAAGATTGATCCTTGATTGTATTATTCAAGTTGCTTCAATAATGAACAAGAGGTCCTTTATATAGTAAACTAACTAACTGACTTAACAACTAACCTGCTATCAGAATTAGTAAGTAACTTACTATATACATGTCTAATAGAATATTCTAGATAATTGTATATCCTCAACACTCCCCCTCAAACTTGGTACTGCAAAGAGATTAGCCAGTCCAAGTTTAGATATCAAATAGACATGTTGAACTCTGTTTAGACTCTTAGTTAGAACATCAGCAGGTTGATCATGTGTAGATATATACTGAGTCTTTATGAGGCCTTGTTGAATCTTTTCCCTAATGAAATGTCAATCTATTTCTATGTGCTTGGTTCTTTCATGGTACACTGGATTAGCAGCCATTTGAATGGCTGCTTTGCTGTCACTGAATACTGTAACTGGTAGTTGAACTTGAACTCCAAGATCTGTAATGAGGCCTACAATCCAAGTTAACTCAACTACTGTGGAAGCTAGACTCCTATATTCTGATTCACTTGAACTTCTACATACAGTGGACTGTTTCTTTGACTTCCATGAGATCAATGAATCCCCAAGCTGAATAGTGAATCCTGAAATAGATTTTCTGGAGAAGGTACAAGCAGCCCAGTCTACATCACAATAGGCTGTGAGAATATCTTTCTTGTTGCTAGATAGTAACAACCCTTGTCCTGGTTTTCCTTTTGTATATTTGACTATTCTAAGTGCTGCATCCATGTGAGTCTGTTTTGGTGTCTGCAAAAACTGACTAAGTGTTTGCACACTATATGATATGTCTGGCCTGGTTACTGTAAGATATAGAAGTTTTCCAATAAGTCGTTGATATGCCCCTTGATCAGTTAGTGCTTCATTACTTGAACTTGAACCTTCCTTGATATGCTGATCATATTCAGTGGTAGTTAGTTTTTTAGTTATGTCCATAGGAGTGGATGATGGTTTTGCTGCACTCAGTCCAGTTTCTAATATAAGCTTAAGGGCATACTTCCTTTGATGCATTATAATACCTTGTTGAGACCTTGCAAATTCTATGCCCATAGGAATTATGTAGTGCTGCCTTGGTTGCTAGGATTTGATCCAAACTATCTCCAGTGACAAGTATGTCTTCTACATATACCAGCACAACAATCATTCCTTCATTTGTTTTCTTGATATCTAAAGAGTGATCAAACTGACTTTATCCGAAACCACAGCTGATTAAGGCTTTGGATAGTTTTACATTCCATTGTCTTGGTGCTTGCTTTAATCCATATAAGGATTTTGAGAGCCTACATACACTCTCCCACTGACTCTGAAATCCTTGAGGAAGAGACATGTAGAGTTCATCCTCCAAATCACCTTGTAAAAAGGCATTAAAAACATCCATTTGGTGAACATGCCAGTGTCTTGATACTACAATAGATAACACAGTCCTTAGTGTGACCATTTTAACCACATGACTAAATGTTTCTTGATAGTCAATACCCTCCTTTTGGCTATAACCTTTTACTACAAGCCTTGCTTTGAACCTCTCAACCTCACCAGTGGATTTGTACTTTACTTTGTATATCCACTTACATCCAATTGGCTTCTTGCCTTCAGGTAGAGATACCACTGTCCAGGTGTTGTTGCTTTCAAGAGCAGACACTTCAGCTTTCATTGCCTCTACGGCTCTACCAACCTAGGATCATTCACAGCTTCTGCATATGTTGTAGGTTCCACAATGTTAGAGAACTGAGACAAAACACTGGTATTTAGGAGAGATATTATCATAGGATAGATATCTGGATAGTGCATGAGGCACATTGTCATTGATACTTAAGGACACAAAATCCTTCATCCATGTAGGAGTTGTTTTCCCCTACATGACCTTCTTTCAGGTACAGGCTGAACATTCCTAGAGGTAGTTACTGGTGCAGGTATAGCTGGAATATCACCATTTAGAAGAGCTATACCCTGTGAGGTTTCCTCAATAGTCTGATTAGGACGGATAGTAGGAACTTGAAAGGTTTCTGATGTATTGTCTTCAATCAGCTCATGAGACATTGGAGGAAATAACTGATACTGAGTATCCATAGTAGCTTTGAAAGGAAACATGTCTTCTCTGAAAGTTACTTCCCTATGAACAAATTTTTTTTTGTTAGTTAGATCAAATAATATGTAACCTTTCTTTGTTTCTGAATATCTCATATGCACTGCATGCTTAGTTCTAGACATGAGTTTATCTTGTTCATGTAGTATCTTTACATGACATAAACAACCTAACACTTTTAAGTGTGTAAGAGATGGTTTTCTGTTATGAAGCCTTTCATATGGAGACAGGTTATGTAATATAGTAGAAGTCATTCTATTAATCAAGTAAGTTGCAGCTTTTACACAGTAACCCCAATATTTGAGAGGGATATTAGTTTGCAATCTTATTGCTCTAGTTATTTCTAATATATGTCTGTGTTTTCTTTCAGGAATTCCATTTTGTTGAGGAGTATAAGAGCAAGATGTTTGATGTATTATGCCTAACTTAGGTAGTAACTAAGCACACAATTGATTAACAAATTCAGTTCCATTATCAGTTCTTATCATTTTTATGTATGTGTCAAATTGTGTTTTAACATAAGCAATAAAATGTTGAATAACAACAAGAGTATCAGATTTAAGCTTAAGTAAGAACACCCAAGTCATTCTTGAAAAATCATCCACTATAGTTAAGAACCATTTTTACCATCACAAGTAGGCACTTTATAAGGCCCCCACATCCATATGCACAAGATCAAAAGGATTCTTACTAAAACTAGGTGACTTTATTGGAAAAGGCAACCTAGTTTGTCTAGCACACAGACATATAGAACACTTTCCAATAGTATCTTCTATGTAAGACCTTTGACTAGGAAACAAATGACACAACACTCTAGATGGCACATGACCAAGCCTCTTAGGCCACAATTTTATAGCAGCTTGATCCGTAGTAGTTAGACTGAACTTCTTAACAGAAAATACAGATGAAGTTTTGCTATGTCCAGGCATATTTTGATGACTCAGTAGATAGTAAAGGCCAACTCTTTCTCTACCAATCTCCTTCACCTTTCCACTGTAGAGATCCTGAAAAATACAGAAGTTAGGATAGAAGGTAGCTGAAGAATTAAGTTGCTTAGTTGCCTTTGAAACAAATAAGAGATTATACTTAAATTGTGGCAGATGATACACATAAAGAATAGTATTGTTAGGTGAGATATGACTAGAAACAGTGTGTGTGATCACAACTACATCCCCATTGGGCAATGTCACTCCTTTGGAACTCACAGATTCAGATATAGAGTCTTTATTAATAAGCTTTATATCTGAAGTCATTTGGTTGGTATCCCCTGTGTCAATGATCCATTCAGGTGGACCAAAATTTTTTTCAAGGACACAACTCATACCTGACATGTTAGCTGCTGACACTGGTTGAGTTTGTTGTTCCAGCATTCTGTAAATTTGCTCATATTGTTCAGAGGTGAACCTTGGAGGCATATGTTGCCCTGTAGAGTCAAGTGTGTCTGATTCTTCAGAAACAACATTGTGTGCACTTGCCCTCCTTGGTTTGTATCTGTTATCATAAGAGTTGTACGGCTTATTCTCAACCCCTCCTCTCATTTCACCATGTCTTGGATGCCCTGGTGGATACCCAACCAACCTGTAACAATCCACCTTGAAGTGACCCTTTAACTTGCAATGATCACATACTGCATTAGGATTATAATTGGATGAATATGTCCTCATTCTGATAGTTTTGATTAGTAGACTTGGAGTACATAACTACATCAGAATTTCCAGGCATTGCACCCAATAATCCTGAGGCATTAACAACTTGAGCTACACTTTTCTGACTCTCATCACTCATCACCATTGAGTAGGCTACATTTACTGATGGTAAAGGCACCATTAACAAGATTTGGCTTCTTGCTTGAAAATATGTATCATTCAAGCCCATAAGAAACTAATAGAGCTTTTGCCTCTGCAGGTACATTATAAAATCTTTGGATCTTTCACAATTACATGCAGGGAAGGGAACCATAGACTCAAACTCATCCCATAACTCCTTTAGCTTAGTGAAATAGACTGATACAGACTGAACTCCTTGAGACATAGTAGTTATTTCTTGATGGATATTAAATGTTCTAGACCCATCTATCTTATCGAATCTTTCTTTTAAATCCTGCCAAACACCTTGAGAAGTAGAGGCATACACCACCCCACCAAGAAGACTACTTGAGACTGAATTCATCAGCCAAGATAAGACTATGGCATTCACCCTTTTCCATAGACCCCAAAGTTCAATAGGAAATCTTTCTTTCTTCCAAGATCCATCGACCAAACCAACCTCGTTTCTTCCTAACAGATCAATCCTAATAGACTTACTCTAAACCCCATAGTTTTCACTTCCTTTTAACTGAAATGAAATGATAGTTATACCTGAAACATCTGAATTGGACAGGTAAAGGGGATGGTTGAAGTCTACTGGAGCCTGCAATCCTTGAACCATTGGTGGAACTCCATTTGCAGCTGTTGAGTTCACTTGATCTGCAACATCATTGACTGATGTATTTGCCATTTTTGACTGATTTCAGAAGATAATTGCAGAAGTACCAAGAATCACAATTCAGAGATCAAGAATTCACACTTCAGAGTACACGACTCTTTCAGGATCGATTACAGCTTAACTCTGTTGGCTAAGCTCTGATACCATGATGTATGATAGAGTAATGGAATAGTAGATTGAGTATTCAAGATAGAAAGAAGAAGAAGAAGAAGAAGAAGAAGAAGAAGAAGAAGAAGAGAACAATAATATTGATCCTTGATTGTATTATTCAAGCTGCTTCAATAATGAACAAGAGATCCTTTATATGGTAAACTAACTGACTTAACAACTAGCCTGCTAACCTGCTAACAGAATTAGTAACTAACTTACTATAGACATGTCTAATAGAATATTCTAGATCATTGTATATCCTCAACAGTACTAAAATAAATTTATTTCACAGCCAAAAAAGTACTTTGAACAATTTGATAAATGTTTCTCGAGAATTAAATACTATATGGAGTTATTTGATAAAGGGTAAAAAATAAAACTAAATAGAATATATTTAGAGTGTTTACATTAATATTTGTATTGTTATGCTTGCATTAATTATATATAGATAGTTTTTTTATGTATTGTTTAGTTTAGTGTATTGAAAATAACATGCATTACATACAAATATCCTCCACAATTATAGTGGAAAGATGTAAAAAAGGTTTTTAGAGTTGACTGAGTTTTTAACCATACTAATACATGCATTAAATCACAATAAAGGAAATTCATACATGCTCACAATTCACATATACTATTATATATTTTCCAAAAAATAAAATTGAAAAAAAAAACATTTTAACTTTTTTTGGATAGATTTTCGTTTTGAAAATAATCTCATTATATATAATAGTACTACATATTTATTTTTATATAAAATATCAATAGAAGAAAAAACAAAAAGCAAAGGAAGAAAAGAAAAAAACGGAAAAAAGAAAGAAAGACAATGAAAAAGGGTATCCAGATTCGAACTCACAATGTTCAAGCAACAATTGATACACTAAACTAGCTAAGTTGCACGCCCTTTTATGTCAAAATTTAACACCGTATAGTATATGTTCTTTTTCCTTTCTGTCTGTTATATATATATATATATCAATTTTTTCTGACGAAGCCGTGTCCCGTGACATCCTAGGCCTTCCTAGATCCGCTCCAGATCAACGGCATGAGTTTTTCTTTGTGTTCTTATAATTTAAACATGGTTTCTTACTAAAATTCTTCATTATTCACTTTTCTCCCATTGTTGCTGTAATTGTGTTTTCTTAATTACCCTAGAGATTAATGTGTAATCTCATTTGGGATAATGTTAGTTAACATCTTAATGTTATACTTTGACCATCTTTTTTTACCAATCTTTTCTAAATTTTAGGACAGAAGCGAAAAATAGCGTGAAAAACATTTTCACCATCCCTTCTTTACGACTGAACTGTAAATCAATATTGTTAAAAGATTCACAAGTTGATATATATATATATATTTATTTAATTTTCTAATACAAATACATGGTGTACGAAAAAATTAGTAAATTCGTCTAAACCCACAAATTCCACCTAGCTCCGCCTCTGATTTGTTATATTCTAACTTAAGAAGTTGGAGTAGCAAAGATTTTTATTTAATCCTTGAGCAAACAATGAACAATATCTTCACATATCTTTGTAGCATTTGATTTAGGGAGGATTAGATTTTGAAAATTTATCTGGAAATATTTTTTGATCATAAAATTTAATTATATTTTAGAATTTTAATTTTTAAATTTCTAAAAAGTGAGCTCAGACCACTTTTTGAGATTTCTATCCACAAAATTTTAAATATTTTAAAGTAAAATACATGTCCAATATAATTTCAAAACTCAAAACTTTAAATTTCTAATTTCAAAATCTATAACTAAACTGACCTTGAATTTTATTAGGACTTTTCTAACTCGAGAGCTCAAAAGAGAAACGCAACTCGAATGGGGTCCACTTCCAGTTTGACACTTTTGACTGTTGAGACAAAAAAGAGAAGAAAGAACAGAGATAGAAAATATTTTTGAAAAATGTTTTGGTATCAAGGAAAATGTCTTTTTTGGAAAGTATATTTCTCGAAAATATTTTTTTTAAAAAAATAAATTTTTCTTTAATATTTGACAAGTATGAAAAAAATATAATATTTCAAGAATATTTACATGTAAGTTAGCAAATATTATGAGAGTCGATGAAATGGAGTTTCGGGGGTGAAATAGTCAAATGATGGAATTAAAGACATTTGGTAGACGTTCCTAAGAGTCTGTTTAGATTGACTTAAAAGTTGGTCAAATCTACTTTTAAGTCATTTGTAGCTTTTGGAAGTGTTTGACAAGAGTAAAAATAATTTAAAAATGTTAAAAATCAAAAGTAAGTCTCCCTCTACTTTTTATTTTTTGACTTAAATATCATTTAAGTTTGAGTTTTTATTTTTAACTTAAAAGTTATTTTTTTTAAGCCAATCCAAATGGGCTCCAAGTCATTTTCCTTATTTAAAATAATTTATTAAATATTTTTCATCCAACATAAAAATAAATAAATAAAATCCTGCCATGCCAAACACATTACACACTAGTGTTTTTCTTGTTTAGTTTTAGTTGGTCCTTAATAGTCAATAACGTGGGAAAAGATTTGGGTGGATTGAAAGTACATATATTCTGCTCTTTCTTGCACATTTTCTAAGCCCTAAAGTTTTTGCTTCTTCCTTAAAAGGTAAGCTACTATTCCTATTTCCTTCTACTTGTCTTGGATTACTCAGAAATGATGTTATCAAGCTTTGAACATGATGGTTTAACCTTGGAATTAACAGTTTAAAGTTCAATTTCCGAATTCCTTGTTGATTTTGTCACTTCTTTATTGATCGATTCAAATTGTGTTTAGGTACATGTGTGTGAATTTATTTATTTAATTTGCTATGTTTAATGCATTTGGTGAAAAGATGGCTGATTGCGAATTAATTTCATAGCCTATCTTGTTTCATTTGATTTCTCATACCAATTGTTCTTTTCACTGGTAATCTGAAATCTTACCAATTGCCATATCTTTTATTCTGATTCATATCTCAATTGCTATCTATACTTGGAGGAATGAAAGACTTGATGAATTTGTAGCTCCTAGCTATGAGCAAGTAAGGAAGTGCTTGTCACTGTCATAAATATTTTTCATGAGGTGATTGACATATCTAGTAGAAAAGACCAATGTTTTGTTGATTGACAACTATATTACGATTGAAAATTGTTTACATTTTTTTCTCAATTTGATATGGTCATTCAGGATTTTTGAGATTGATGCATAGTTGTTGTTGTTATGTGTCACCCTCTGAAGATTCAGCTATTTTCTCTCTGCTATTTTTTTTTTTTCTTCATATCTAGTTAGGTTTAAGTGTTGCTTTTCAGTCTTAACCAATTTCCTCTTATTTTCTTTAATGTTTTGTAGACATATTTTCATGGAAGATGGTGTCTTATGTCGCAGTGATAAACTGTAACAAGGATACTTAACATAAAGTGCAATATTCGAAAGATGGAACTGTTCTTTGTAATTGTGATATTGGCATGTCTCCGCTCATTTGTCTTACCTGATGGGCAAGGTACCTGGTTCTTCCAGTTTTACTTCATAAAAACCAACTTTGTTTTTATATATCTACTCATTTGGATAAAGAGAAATTCAGATGTGACTACTATATCTTGTTTACATTTTTCTTCTGCCGGTGAAATATTGTCTTTTGTTCTTCTAATAAAGTAGAGTGACATTCAGTTCTTTATAATCTGGCCCATTTTAGGAGATGCACTGTACGCGTTGAAGAACTCACTAAATGCTTCAAATGACCAACTTGCTAATTGGAACCAGAATCAAGTTAGTCCTTGCACTTGGTCCAAAATCACTTGTGATGATAAAGGCAATGTCATTATGGTGTAAGTTTTATTGTTAGAGCCATTAGAATAACTATGTGCATATAATATATTGTTACAGTTTTTATGCACTAGAAAGGTTAATCTTTTATTGGTCAACTTCCTTTACTGGATGTGATTTTGATAATGTCTGAATCTGTGTTTGTAGGTCATTATCAAGTTTGGGATTCTCGGGCACTTTAACTCCCAGAATAGGTGTTCTAAAGAATGTGAATACACTGTATGTTTAAAGTACTCAGGCTAAGTTATTATTGATAGAATGTTGGCTTGAATGCTGCCCACATATAATTTTCTAGATGCTATTTATTGCTACTTTAAAATGTTTATTTAAATTTTGTTTCTCAATATACAAGTTTGATGTCATGGCATTGCACTGGAACAAAAATCCCTTCAAATTATCAGATTTTAACTAAAAGTTGAGAACACAATGATTAATATTTTCAAGGGAGCTTCACTTAGCAAAAGGGGAAAAAAGAAAAACAAACGTACCTACATATTGTGGTGTTATAAATGAACAAGGAGAAATATTTGGCCATTTCACAAAGGCAAACAGCTTTAAGAGAGATGGAAGCTGCATGAACTAATCTAGCAAATGGGAGTTTCTGTTCAGATGGCTGTCTTTTTTCTTGTGGTAACTGTATGGTGTCTCTACACTTATAACTGCTGGTTCAGTTAGACAAAGAGCAACCTAAGCCATTTCACGAAGACTAGAAATGTGAACTATACAAGATTAATCCCCAGTATCAGTGGCTTTATCTCTTTTCCTGAGTGGTCATTCCGTCACATTGGTCTTTGCACTTTGTCTACTTCTAAGGGCCCTATTTTAGTATTTGACTTATATATTTTTCAAATCAATAATTTGGTTGCATAACTATATGGAAGGGTACAAAGTTCTTTGATGTAGCTCTTAATGAATTTTGATTTGTTAGTATGTTGTTGAGCTCAAAATTAGGTCTACGACTAAAAATTTTGGGACGATTTCTTGTCTTCTTAGATCCACGACTAAAATTTTTGGGATGATTTCTTGTTTTCTGCTACTAACCTAGCTGACTATGTCGTATACACTCCCTGCAGGTCCTTGCAAGGAAATCGTATAACTGGTGAAATTCCCAAAGAGATTGGAAATTTAACAAGCTTGACAATGTTGGATTTAGAAAATAACCGTCTTTCCGGAGAAATACCAGCTTCGTTGGGCAATCTTAAAAAGCTTCAGTCTCTGTAAGTCATATTATTTCATTTAATCATTTGACAATAGAACTTAGTTTACTTGGTGATTGGAATAGGTGTGAACTCTATTATTCCATTGAGCAGGTTTTTGAGTCGAAACAATCTCACGGGGACTATCCCTCAGTCACTTTCGGGTCTTCCAAACTTGATGAACCTGTAAGTTATTTATCTTGCCTTTTCCTTATTCCAAGTATAAATTACTGTTCTGAATAGGAGAATAATACATTTTCATTTGGGATGTCAACTTCAGACTTCAGTGATCCTTAACCTGTTACCTGTATCATTCGATGTTTGACTTGATTCTCTGATTCCGCTTTGCAGTCAGCTTGGTTCCAACAGTCTTACTGGCCAAATTCCTGAACAGTTGTTCCAAGTTCCAAAATACAAGTACGATTACAGTTCTTACTTTAGACAGTAGCTCAAGGCTTAGTTTTTGCCTTCTCTACTAATGCATAATCTTTAATGTTAGTATAACTTCATTTGGTTATTCTAGTTTTACAGGGAATCATTTGAATTGTGGCTTAAATGTCACTCATATTTGTGAATCTGCTAGTGGAGGTAAGTTCTACCAGAAAATATGTGAGTTTTTGAACTGTATATACTTCATGCTTCTCTGTAATCTGGAAGAATGAAAGTAATGTAGCTGAAAATTTTGAATTTTACTACCATTATCTTGACTTTATTTGTTATTATCTTTTAGCTAGAAAGGAGGCTTTATCTTTTCGTTTACTTTGTTAGAGAAAAAACTTTAGTATTTTCAAGAGGTCTAGCTTGTTTGGGGTTTCATATTCTATATCTAGTATAAGTGTGTACTTTGTTTGGAACGACACTTGATGAATAGACTCTATGCTATCAAGCACCTCATGTTGCTGCCTGCACTAAAAAGGATGAGTTTCTTTCCATTAGTACTAATCTTGGAGAGGTGTAACTTGTAACACTTTCTCACTTGTAGGTGTCGAGCATTCTCAACGGAGGGAGAATGATGTAGCCGAAAAATATAGCATTATTTACTACCTTTACTGTTGATCTATTGTCGTCATCTTTTAGTTAAAGTTTGAGGTTTGATATATTTTTTTTTAGAAATAATATCATAATATAGTAGGAGAGAATTTTAATAATTTTAGGAGTTGTAATGCTTAAAAAAAAGAATTTAGTAATTCTAAGAGTTGTAATGATTTTAAAAAAAGAATTTTGTTAACTCTTAAGAGTTGTAATGATTAAAAAAAAGAATTTTAACAATTCTAAGAGTTATAGTTATCTGGGTTCCCTAATCTATAATTAGAGTCCATAATTCCTTTGCTTGGAACAACATTTGATGAATAAATATTGTTGATCTCTTATTATATCTCTCGTCCCCTTTTCTTCTCGTCCTCTCCCTTAATCATCATGCTCATTCTCTCTCCTTTTGGTGCTACATCTCAGAAAGTTTCTGAAGTTGATAAAGTTGTTGATTACCAATCCGATGTATTACTATTCGTTTAGCGAGGAAATCGTCATTTAACATATGCACCTTGTTGAACTTTCTGGACAAACCAAATTCTAAAGTTGAATTTCTTGCAGGTTCTCCTAGTAAACCAAAGACTGGTCTCATAGTTGGTATTGCTGTTGGATTTCTTGGACTTCTCCTTCTTGGAGGATCTGTGTTATTGTTCTGTAGGAGACGGCACAAAGGCTATAGACGTGAAGTCTTTGTTGACGTTGTAGGTTTGTGTCACATGTTTTTGACAATAATTTCATCAGTTTAATGTACTTGTTATTCTTCGTAAGGGAAGAAGATATTCTGGCCATGCATTGTTGTATCTTGTAATTCCATCTTAAGTTAGTGACCTCATTCTTTATACGCCAGTACTTGGTTTTCATTTACCTTCAAGATGGTGTGATTCCTTTGAGTATATTATGATATTATATTTTATGTTTTATTTGGCGCACTCAGGTGAGGTTGATCGACGAATTCCATTTGGTCAATTGAGGAGATTTTCATGGAGGGAATTGCAGCTTGCTACTGATAACTTCAGTGAAAAGAATGTTCTTGGACAGGGAGGTTTCGGCAAGGTCTATAAAGGAGTGCTCAATGACGGCATTAAAGTTGCCGTGAAACGGTTAACTGATTATGAGAGTCCTGGGGGAGATGCTGCATTTCAGCGAGAAGTTGAGATGATAAGTGTGGCTGTTCATAGGAATCTCTTACGGCTTATAGGATTTTGCACCACACCGACTGAACGCCTGCTAGTATACCCATATATGCAGAATCTAAGTGTCGCTTATCGTCTACGAGGTATTGTTTCTTCATAGCAGTGCTTTTATTCATTGTACTTTCTTTTACATCCTGAGTATGCTATTTTCCCTTACTGTGCCTGTTTCATCTAATTTATTTTATCCCAATCAATAGATCCTTCATTTCATTAGTCTTACATCTCCTGCGGTGCATATTTTGATTTTGTCAGCTTGGTTGTAAACGATCACGAGTCATTTCCCCGTTCGATCTGTGAAGAAAGCGTGCATTTGTCATTGTACGGTCTAAGTTGACTATTAAAGTACTGTAGAACTGCTGATCTAGTAAAAGAACTTGTACATGGCATCAAGTTCGAGGGGAATGCTTATAGAGCTAATGTGTGTAGCTTAATTGGCAGAAGCATCTACCCTTTAATTTTATGTTTTCATACTTCAGAATCTTATTCTTTTTCCTTCTCAAAAAAGAATCTTATGCTTTCAACTTTGAATGAAGTGTTAGAAGTTTAATGCCTTAGGGTTGCATCACCATGAGTACAATTTGCATGCTTCCTTTTTTCTCCCAGAATATGGTAGGGAAAGACAAGTTCTGAGCAGATTTAAGGGTTCTGTAGAAGTATTCTGATATTCATTAAAGGGGTTGAGTGTTCGGAGATTGCAATTTTCTTTGGTCAAATCAAGAGCAATAGTCAAATCATACCTCATTAATCATTAATAGATGTATTCAGTTGTTTTTTAAAATCATTAAAAGATGTATGTGAGTTAAGTTGGTATCACAGATCGTGATAAGAAAGAGCTACGTGACTTCATAAATTGATTCTTGTGATCCTCGCTTGAGCTAGAAGGTGTTACATGAAGTAGTTAGTGCAGTTTAAGATTTCTGCTGTTTTCTGCTAGAGTTGATGTATCTGTTATTAGTTTTGAGTGGTGTCTAATTAAGTTTTTAATCACTTGCAGAACTTAAACCTGGGGAGCCTGTTTTGAATTGGCCAACTAGGAAGCGTGTGGCACTGGGTACTGCACGTGGACTTGAATACCTACATGAACACTGTAACCCAAAGATTATTCACCGTGATGTTAAAGCAGCTAATGTGTTACTAGATGAAGATTTTGAAGCTGTAGTTGGTGATTTTGGCCTGGCAAAGCTAGTTGACGTTAAGAAAACCAATGTGACAACTCAAGTTCGTGGTACAATGGGCCATATAGCTCCTGAATACTTATCCACTGGCAAATCATCAGAAAAAACTGATGTTTTTGGGTATGGAATCATGCTTTTGGAAATTGTAACCGGCCAACGTGCAATAGACTTCTCACGCCTAGAAGATGAAGATGATGTCTTGTTGCTTGACCATGTGAGTGTACTTAACTCAATGATCTTCATATATTTTTGAAATGGGCATCAAATTATCGCATTAAACTTTTCATATATCTCATCTCTACTGACCAATCTTTGTTTCTCTCCATATTCTATTGGGATGACTCATTTGTCCTTTGCATGAGAGCCTCTTGTATGATATACATTTGTTTATCTTTCTCCTACTGGTGAAACTGCTGCAATCTTTATAGTGTAATTGAAATGGTGCAAACAATTATTATTTTTCGTTTGGCACCAGGATACAAATGCTTTGAATATGAGCTAGGTCTTAATATTGAGCCTTTTACGCACAAGAAATATGAGACTATATATATTTGATGCTAATTTTTTTTCTTCCAAAATTGTGGATATGTGGACCCTGAGCCTCTCTTATAACTTTACATGATTATTCTTTAAGCTTCATAGGACCTTTATGTAGTATTAGTTGCTAAAAGGAGATCATCTTGAAGGTCAGAAAACTGCAAAGGGATAAAAGACTGGATGCAATTGTAGACCGTAACCTGAATAAGAACTACGAGCTGGATGAAGTGGAGATGATGATTCGGGTGGCATTGCTGTGCACTCAGGCATCACCAGAGGACCGTCCAGCAATGTCGGAGGTGGTGAGGATGCTGGAAGGAGAAGGGCTTGCTGAGAGATGGGAAGAGTGGCAACACGTTGAAGTCAACCGTAGACAAGAATACGAGAGACTTCAGAGACGATTTGATTGGGGAGAAGATACAATGTTTAATCATGATGCTGTTGAGTTGTCTGGTGGAAGATGACAAATGAGTAATAATTTTGAATCACAAAAATGTTTCTTGATATATAGATAGATGCCTGGTTGCTAAATGGCCAGCAATCCATGTTTTTTTTATTTTATGGAAAACCCCTTGTTCTAACTAGGCAGATCAACAGTGGACTCTGTATTTATGTAAGTTTTAGTCATTATTTTCATGTTCCATTAACTCCAAGGAGTGGGAATACTTGATTCCTCAAATTGTTACATATTTTTCCTCACTAAACTATTTTTTGTCACTCAACTTTTAGATATTCCTGACTGGAAAACCAACTAAATCTCACTGGAAAACATGATTGTCAAGATATCATGTTAGCTCAAATAG
This sequence comes from Solanum etuberosum, assembly GCA_029582245.1. NCBI lineage: Eukaryota > Viridiplantae > Streptophyta > Magnoliopsida > Solanales > Solanaceae > Solanum > Solanum etuberosum. The sequence goes on along the minus strand of JAJONR010003309.1, from coordinate 1,044 downwards.
AGAAGAGAAGCTTATGTTTACTATTCAAGGTTTTGTTGGAGAAATTGGATAGTGAAAATACAACATTTTGAAGGTAAAATCGCCCTAAAATGCATAGTATTTAGAGCGACAAGATGTATTTTTGGAAAACACCAACTTTTGACAAGTATTAGAATATTTTTAACTTTTTTAAGGGAAGCTTCTAGAATGACCCATTGTAGTATTTTGGATACTTATTTTAAGGATTTGTTTGACCGTGTAGGGTAAAATTATGATATGAAGTTATATGAAATGAAGTTGAAGTTTTGTTTGGAGATATAATTTGGATTTTTAAATTGTATTTTTTGCTCATAAACATAAAAAATACATAAGTTGTGAAAATTATCAAAATTGAACCAATTCTTATACAATCTTACCAAATAAGCAAAAATTGATAACACAAGTGTAATACACGATCTTAAAGCTATTCTTTAAAAAAATACAACATTTATTGATCGAACTTTAGTTCAATAAAAAGGTAAAACTGAACCTGAGTTATATATGGTGTGTTTGGTATGAAGGAAAATGTTTTCCATGGAAAATGTTTTCCTAGAAAATGTTTTACTGGAAAACAAGTAGATTTTTGACTTATTTTCTCATGTTTGGTTGGTGAGTAGAAAATATTTTCCTGAAAATATTTTTTCATGTTTGATTTATGAATGAAAAATATTTTTGAGAAAATATCTTTTATTTTTACTAGAGAGTATAAAATTATTTTTGAATTGAAATTGAAAATATTTTTTAAAAATAAACTTCATTTTTTTTGGGGAGGGTGGGGTGGGGGGGAGGTCCCGGGTAGGGGTGGGGGGGTAGTGGGGATGGCCGGGGGGGGGGTTAGGGTAGGGGTGGGGGTGAAAAATAAAAATTTGAAAGTATTTTTAAAAAAACAAACTTTAAATTAATCTTTTTTTTTGGGTTGGTGGTGGGGGTGGGGGGCTGGGGGGGTCGAGCGTAGGGGCGGGGTGGGGTGAAAATAAAAATTTGAAATTGAAAATATTTTTCAAAAAAAAAACTTTAAATTTTTTT